>CBVK0102495681.1:0-11454 GCA_900067695.1 Picea abies
ATAATTCCACACCTATTTTTTGTTGATGATGTTCTAATATTAGGAATTGGCAATATTGAATATTGGTTAGAGTTTAAATCAATTTTATCAAACTTTTGTCTTGCCTCTGGCATGGATGTTAACTGTCAAAAATCTTGCTTTCTTGTACAGAATATTGACCCTATTTTGGAACAAAGGATTCAAGCAGCCTACAATATACCTTTTATTTGCATTGATAAAGGTATGAAATATTTGGGTTCTTATCTAAAATCCAATAGCTATAAAGTGGTGGATTAGAATTGGTTGATCAATAAAGTGGAGAAGAGAATCGATAATTGGACTTTCTGTTGGCTTTCCTTAGGAGGAAGACTGGTTTTAGCTAAATCTGTTCTTTAGAGTCTCACTATATACTGGCTTAGCTTAGCCAAGATCCCTTCTTATATTCTACACAAGATTCAACAAATTATTACAATTTTTATATGGAGAGGTGCTGCAAAAACTATAGGCTTTCACCTTTCAAAGTGGCAAAACATTGCAAGACCAAAGGAATATGGAGGATGGGGTATTCATAATATTTTCTAGTTTGCTCAATCACTGGTAGAAAAATCTTGTTGGATAGGTCTCTTTGGTAAAGGAGTATGGAGTGAGTTACTTAAAAAAATATCTAAAAGGAATAGACTTGCCTTCCTGGCTGCGCAAATCCGAATATAAGTATCAAGTAGCATCAAACATCTAGAAACAATTTATGGCCTCATTGCATATTATAAAACGTTGGATGGCATGGCAGATTGGGTGTGGCAAACAAGTCATTCTTGGGTGTGATCCGTTTATAGGAGATAATACTTCCTTTAAACTCTCTGGCTCCTTAATACAACATCTCAACAATCAACATATCTACGCTTTAGCACAAGTGGCCACAACAAATGATGCTAGTAAAAATCAAAGTTGGATTGAAGATATCCACCTCGATTTGACAGGGGATTTGGCTACAGAATGGAGCAATTTCCTTAAATTGTTGAAAAGCAGTAGTATCTCTCTCAACAATACAAAGGATAAGGTAGTTTGGTCATGGAACAAGGCAATGGGTTCTATAATAGCCAATTTAGCATACCAGTCCAAATCCTTCATAAACACAACAAAAGACATCAGTTGGTGGTATAAATCCTATTTGGAAAGTGAAAATATCAATTAAAATTATATGCTCCATGTGGCTATGTTTAAAGGATTTAATTCTAACTAGAGTAAATTATAGAAAAGGGGGAGGCATTGGTCCTTCAGTATGTAGTCTTTGTTTAAGAGATGAAGAGACAACTTCACATATTTTTGTGCACTGTGAAACTTCACAATATATATGGAAAGAGATCTTATTTTACTTCAGAATCCCAAATGCATGGAGCGGTTCTACTTTAGAAAGAAATAGGTTTCAATGGTTCACAAAATATCCAAAGATGAAACATATCCCTTTTATGGTAATCTGGGGCATATGGAAATATAGAAATAAATTGTTCTTTGAAAACTGGCCTAGGCAAGACTCCAGGATTATCACAAATATCCTTTTCTCAATCAAAGAACACAATGGGGTAGGTGAAGATGACAAAGTTGATCACATACTAAATCCACTATACTTTGATGATAATCCTATAGGCTTCTTTGATGGAGCAGTTGTAGATAATCGATGTGGAATAAATTTTTTTCTCAAAATCAATACAGAACACCACCACATAGCACACTTTGCAGGTGGTCAAGGAAATAATATGAAGGCTGAAATCTTGGGACTATAGGGACTCCTTTCCTTGGAAAATAGACTGTCCATAAAAGATATGATGGTAGCTAGAGACTCAAAGGTGGCCATAGATTGGATAACATGCAATTCAAAACTGAACCTGTTATATCTGGAAAACTGGAAAGACCAAATCAGAATTGTAAAATCAAGTTTTGATGGAATTAATTTTATACATGTTCACAGAGCTTACAACACTAAAGCAGACAAGCTCTCAAAGAAGGCACTGGACTGTCCTATGGGAAGACTTTATATTGAAGAAACTATTAAAGGAAACATTGTTAATGAAGACAACTATCTTCTTGTTTAAAGTTAGAGAAAGCAAAGATCATTTGTACTAGATGTTTTTTTCCTTTTTGACAAGACAAGGTTTTTATTTTTTGTAATCAGCTTGAAGCTATCAGAGTGAAGATAACATCTACTTTTTTGTATAGTTTATTTTCTACATAAACTATCAAGAAATAGTTATGTTTTTCTAGGATCATCATCTTTTGTGATCAATATGTAAACGAAAGGTTCACTTGATTTTAATAGAATAACAATGAAACTGTTTTCTTAAAAAAATAAAAATAAATACCCACTAACTACCTAATGGATCATTTTTAAACAAGATGGATCCATATATTGATTAACTAACTTCTAAGTACCACAAAGTAGGGAGGTTATGGTAGGGCCCTAATACATTTTAGCGATTTCCTTCTCGGAATAACCTAGGACTATAAACCTTAACTCTGAGGGATCCATTGAGTAGAAATTATCACTACACGAAGGTTTCCTATCATTCTCAATCTCCATGCTCACCAATAGCCTCTTTATCTCTCAATCAAGGTTTACAAATTCTTCATCATAGTTTTCAATTGTGGTCTCTCTTTAGATTTGTATAGATAAGTAACACTAGTGAACATAGGATGAGATTTTTTTGAGGAGAATGCACATGGCAATGATCGAGAATGAGGAAAATGACAATGAAAATGAGAGAATGGTTTTTCGCTAAGGTAGGAGAATGAAGTACTCTTAAACTTCCCCATAATGAATGTACTATGTCCATATTTAAGTAACTATGTGAGGTAGACATCCCCATTAACCTCCACATGCATTCATGATTGTGCTTTCTAAGTCAAAGGAGTGAGATGGATTAATTTAAGGAACTTGATGGAAAATATATGAGTCCCTAGGTTAACAATTGACAATATAGGATTGTTTTTGAATGCCCTCCCCGCCCCACCCCCCTTCATATTCCCTTCTTGTGGAATCATATCCACTATCTCCCTTTTTGTATCGATCTTGGATCATTATATATTATATTCTAGCATTAATATTTAGATGGATTTGAGTGCACGAAGAAAAACCTACCACACAATCCATAGAAGTATATTTTTTCACATCTAGATGTGTAGTCCTTCATCATTCAATCCTTGGCCTTAGTTGTGCACTAGAAGTGATACAAGACATATAAAACATGTGGTCATTTATTTAAGCTTACATGGCTCTACACTCATCATTTAAACTATGCATTTACAATTTATACATAATCTAATCTAATGCATTCTGAGGATCAAAACTCTGACAACACTTTTTCTTGGGGACTATTTGCACCATAAATTTGGCTTACATGTACCAAAGAGTGTTATTCCTCATTTATCTATTAACATTGACTAATTATTAAGGTGCTGAGAATCAAACCAAGACGTATTATCAACAATGTTGAAAGTGGTGTTAGGATATGCGGTGACTGCGTGTTTCCATACCGGGTGGTATTTAGTTGCTGAATAGACATGCCCGTCCTTGCATCTAAGCTCTCTACAAAACTGCCCCTGGAACCAGCATTTGTAATGTTGTTTGGTTCACAAAACTGCCCCTGAAACCGCCATTTGTAAGGCTGTTTGGTTCAAGAGAGATGTTTCCAGGCCCATTGATAGACCAGTTCACCCCATTGGAAAGCTTTAGAGTTTGGAACAGATGGGAATTTGAGGTGATCTCCATTATCTGGATCTCGTCGTCGGATGCATAGATCACAGCGAGATCACAACCGCCAGATTTGGCCGTCGGATTCACGCCACACGTCACGCGTCAAGATCACAGCCGTGGGATTTGGCCGTCGAAAGCAAGTCACGTGGCGAGACCAATACCCTTGGATCTGGCCGTTCGATGCACGCCACGTGGCGAGTCCAGGGCCCTTGGATCTAACCATTAGATTTATACACGTTGCGAGTCTGAGCCGTTGGATTTGGCCCTTGGATACACGCCACGTGGCGAGCCTAGGGCCCTTGGATCTTACCGTTAGATTTATGCATGTTGCGAGTCTGATCCATTGGATTTAGCCCTTGGATGAACGCCATGTGGCGAGGTTAGAGCCCTTGGATTGAGTCATTGGATGCATGCCACGTGGCGTGACAAGAGTAGCCGGATCTAACCATTGGATGCATGCCAAGTGGCGAGTCAAGAACCGCTGGATCTAGCCATTGGATGGACGTCACGTGGTGCAACAAGAGCCGCTCAATCTAATCATTGGATGTACACCACGTGGCAAGACAGAAGCCACTAGATCTAACCGTTGGATCCACACCAGGTGTCGACAATCGAACGGCCCTGTTAACCGACCGTACGACGAAAATGGTACGGATAGCTCCATGTACGTGGCACATATCCGATGGCCTGATGGAAATAAATAAAATATATATATTTCCATAAATTTAGATTAAATTAAATTAAATTATATTATTAAAAATTTAAAAAAAATTGTTATTTTTTTAATTTTTTATTTATATAAATATTCAAATTAATTTCTTAAATTTTAATTCTAAGAAAGAAATGATTTACTAAATTTTTTTGCCTGAAAACTCCCTCCCCCTCGAAATTACACAAGAAATAACTTAGACAAACAAAATCACTTTATTTCATTAATTGCGTCCAAATCTCCAAGGTTGCATGCGCTTCCAAAAAAATCCCGTCATGCCGCCAGTATAGAAGCTACAATAGTCCAAACGTTTTTCACTCAAACAAACTACAGCAAAACAATATGAATAGGAAGTCACCATCAAACAAAGAGACTATTTTGATATAGATTCAAACGTTTTTTTCTAAGTAAGCATAAGTGCTGTGTTCATGGTGTATATGTGAACTGTTTACAGTGGTGTTAACTTTTTTAAAATCTAATTTATATCTAAACTTTCATTTTTATATATCTAAACTTTCATTTTTATTTTATATCAAATTATATTAACTTTTTAAAAATCAAATTTATATCTAAACTTTCCTTTTTATTTTATATCAAATTTATCAAAATATAAATTAGAATAATCAACCAAAGTCTTAGGGTTTTCCCGATTATGTTACTGGAATCCACAAAAAAATGTTAAAAAATAAATATTTTCTCCAAACCTTGGAAAGATTCAAAATTCCTTTCTCAAAATAAAGACACTATGTACAAAGATAGATATTGCTATTTCCAAAAAGAACGCAAAGCATAGTTTGAGCTTCTACTAAATAAAACGAAAGAAATAAACTAAAATCTTCTGCATACCCCTCTAACTTCCACGATTCCAGACGCTCAATCGGAGCCAGCTGATATTCTAAGTCCTTTATACAACTATAATCGGTGGTAGGGATCAAAATTGAGTAAGTCACAGCCATTCAATTATACAACTACAACTATTATTTTTCTATTTCAAATTACAAGTCCATTGTACTTTGTTTGCATTACAACCCCTTTTTCAGTTTTGAAGCCGGGGTTAGTGGACCTGGGAATTTTTAAACTCTGTGTATAATAAATACATTATACAACATAGAATTCTAATACTGATGGTCAAAAGAAACGACCTCCATCACTCACTACATTGATTTAGTAAATGCATTATACAACATAGAATTTTAATATTGATAGTGAAAAGAAAAAGAATGAATGAAAAATTATACAAGCTAAGTTGATTTTATAAAGATGTAATTAGGATGTAGATGTTATATTAGATTTGAATGAAAATTGAATAAAGGTTAAACTCAATTTTTTCTAGCAATTTGTTTATTTACTCTAAAATATTCTCAACAGTCTATGGAATCACAAAAAATGTGGATGTATTGTCATCATCTATTTTTTACAGTACTTTCCATGTTTTGATCAATGTGTTTGTTGTTCATTGCAACAATGAATTGATTTGTACTTTTCCTTTTTCATAGAAGATATTATTTGAATTCTTTCTATGCTTGATTTGAATTATGTTGGTATTTTTTTTCTTTTGAACCATCCATAGCATGTTGAAAAACTTGGCGTTAATGTCATACTGATCCTTTATTCTTAAATTGGATTTGTAGAACATTTTTTATTTTCAAAGATATTCTTTGAATTCTCATTGCACTTGAATTGTACTTGTATTTCATTATGGATAAGCCTATTTCATTATGGATTTTCTACAGTCATTTGTCATTTGTTAGAGCTTGATATCATTTGTCATTTGTTGGAGCTTGATAATGTGTTTTGAATTATTAGTTATTTATGTTAATTTCAAGTTCATATGTTCACTATTAACTACAATAATGAAGAGATTTTGATTTGTGGAGCATCTACTTCTCTTTTTGAAAGACATGAAATAAAATCTCTTTTAAATGTTTGATTTGGAAAACTTTGAGTCATCAAATTTGGATTTCAATATTTTTATTATTGCAATCAATTAAATTAAATAGTGATTAAAAATGAGTAGATTGATGAAATGACTCCTTTATTTAATGACTCTCAAATACATGTTTTTAAATTGATTCAATAATTAACTGATAGATTTAAAATTATATAAACAATATAGATAGTAAAAAATATATATTTTTTCAATCATCAAATATATTATAATGGTGTTCATTTTTTCTAATATAACAAATAAAATATTTGGAAACATTTTTAAATTTATAAAAATTCTATTACAATTAAGCAATTTGTGTTATTTTACAATTAACTTTACAAATATTAAAGGTTATATTTTGAATTTACTAATTTACATAAATTTAATTGAAAATGCAATATTTTATTTAACCTATGTTTTTATGAAGTGTATCGTTAATTTATTGTTGTAAAATAAAATATAAACTTTCTGGAATCTTTTTCATCGTGAAAGTGATCCATGAATTTATACCCTTTTAACTGAAATTAAAAACGACTCTCCACGGTTGCTGCAGATACGACCATGCCCGCACAGCCTTCCCCACCATCACCGTTAACTTCAATCCACTGCCCCGTTGACGGTTGAAATGCTCATTGATCCCGCCAGCGACGTAGACAAGTCCTGTGGAAGAAGAGACACAGCAGGCAAAGAAGGATCGAGGTGTAGGCATGTCAGCTCCGCGGCTCCATTTCGCAAACACAAAGTCATAAATGTATACAATCTTCATCAAACTCCTGTTCGACGGGTAGAATCCGCCTACGATGGATCCAGAGAATTGACGACCCAGTGGTAAATGAGCGAGAATTGACGACCCAGCGAGCGCTGCTACTTCGCTTCCTTCGTGAGCTCCCGCTGGACGGCTGCCAGAGAATTGACGACCCAGCGGTAAAGGAGCGTAGGAACAGTAAAATTAGCGAAAGCCATCTACCAACCTGGAATTAGTGATTGTACAAATAACAGACTTATCAAATCGACGGTTGTCCCATTGAAATCTATCTATGGTTGTCGAATATATCTGGAGGGCGCTGCCGCGGTGGGCGATTTCGTGAAGCAGAGTTTGACATCGCTGCATTAGCCGTGGGAACGGCGGGATCGAAGCCGTAGGATGAATGCCACGTGGCAAAATCTAGCCATTGGTTGCACGCCACGTGGCGAGATAACAGCGGTCGGGTTTGGCCATCAGATGCATGCCACCTGGCAGAATCGTAGCCGCCGGATTGGGCCGTTGGATGCGCGCCACCTGATGAGATCACAACCTTCAGATGCAAGCAACGTGGCGAGATCACAACTGCCCGATCTAGCCGTCAGATGCAAGCTACATGGCAACATCACAGCGGCAGGATTCGATCATTGGATGCATGCCATGTGTCTCAATCACAGCCGCCAGATCTGGCCGTCGGATGTACGCCACGTGGCGAGTCCGAGCACTTAGATCTTGTCGTTAGATGCATGCCACATGGCGAGTCCATAGCCCTTGGATTGGGCCGTTAGATTCGCACCACGTCGGGATTCCCCAGCCCTTGGATTGAGCCGTTAGATTCACGCCACGTGGGGATTCCAAGCCCTTGGATTGAGTCGTTAATTAACGCCACGTGGCTAGTCTACAGCCCTTGGATCTGGCCATTAGATTTACGCCATGTGGCGAGTCTGAAGCCGTTGGATTGGGCCCTTGGTTGAACACCACGTGGCGAGGTCAGAGCCCTTGGATTAGACCATTGGATGAATGCCACGTGGTGTGACACTAGTAGCAGGATCTCATTGTTGGATGCATGCCATGTAGCAAGACAGAAGCTGTCGGATCTAACCGTTGGATCCACGCCACTTTTCGACAATCGAATGGTCCAATTAACATACCGTACGACGAAAATGGTACGGATAGCTCCACATACGTGGCATAGATCCAACGGCCTGACAATCCGAGCCGCACGATCCGACCGTGCGCTTTCAGTGAACGAAGGAATGGGTAACTATGCGTCCTGCGTGGCGGTGGACATGAAGAAGACAGAGGAAACTATTCAGGAATTCCCCTCGGCGCTGGCCAAATCATTCAGAAATTCCCTCACCATCTAATCTGCCACTCCCACTCCCACTCCAAACGAGAAACTGGAGGTGGGAAACAAGTATTTCCTTCTGCCTCAACATTTTTCCAGTCTGAGTTAACGCTTCCCAGAAGGATTATGAGCGGTTGTTCATGCCCAGAGGCAAGCGCTGGAGAAGAAGGGTAATTGCCAAGATCAAGGGATTAAGTGTTAAGAGATCTTGACCAGTGGACCTGTTATGAAGATGACATTTGAACATGACGGTGAAGCCGACATCATCACAGAATGGCTTAACAATTCTTCAGGCTACGCGTCTGGTCTCCATTCTGTACTCTATTTTGTTTCAAAAGAAAAACAAGTATGAAAATGGGATTTTGGAAACAATTCACGTTAATTCTATTTTGCTTCTCATTTTAATTTTATTTTATTTTCAGTGTATTGGTTAATTATTAAAAAATATATAGTAAGTTATTTTCGATGGACAAAGTAGTTCAGTTCAATATGTTGTGTGTACGGATAATGTAGATTACCTTTACATCTTTAATCTACACTCTTATTTATTTGGCATATTTTTTTAATGAATGTGTTTTTAAAGTCATTTAATATTAATAATTTATTATATTTTCATATATTTTTAATTAATTATTTTATTGTAGGTTAAAATTTAATATTAATAATTTATCATTCAAAATATTAAAATAAATTTATGTTAAAATAAAATCATAACAACATCTATATAATAAATATAAGGTTTTAATTTATGGAAAGTCATATAAAAGGAGGACACCTTAATGGTGATAATATGTAGAAGAGTAAGCATTGTTCATTCATTTTAGTGTAAAGGAGCTTTACAATGAGTCTGGGGTTAGGTAGAGTAGGACGAATTGCATTAGTTGGGTGAGAAGAAGAATAAGATAGGATTTGCAAGAGGTAGGCCTATGGTTACTTCAAGGGTTGGATTAAATTTTTATTGTTGGGTGAACTTTCTTGTGTTGGACATAGATGTGCATCTAACTTAGTGTATCTTAAGGAGAAGTCATGGATATACCTTAAGTAAATATGTGTAGCTTGTTTGTAGTAAGCACAAATTAGTCAAGCCACTGTGGCTGAGGAAAGGCAATGCCACACATCTGAGATGACAAAAAGTAAAAATTTGGTCAAGACTCTTAGGTCCATGATAGTTGGTATTAGAACTAAAATTCTCTAAGAAGTTGGTTTCATAACCTTGTTGGATGATCTTCAGCATGTTCCATAAGGAATCAATAGGTTTGGAGGATGGTCTGACTTGTTCAAGACAACTTTGAGTTCATGTTTCAACAAGGAAGTTTCTTGGGAGGATTGGGCCCTCATTGAGGTAACATCTAGCAACACAAGTGTAAGAGTGACCCCTTTTTCAATAGTTTTCCAAAAGAGTGCTAGTAGTCGTTGGAGACGGGATGAAGGTAGAGGACAAAACTAAGTTGTTGTTGTAGGCTACTGACTTTCTGAGAGTAGATTTTCGAGCATCCAACCATGCCTTAGAGTGCATTTCAACTAAGTCAATATACATAGAACAATCATAGAGGAAACACCTCAGAGTGTCTTGGGTTCAAGTGCAGTTTGGCCTAGGAGTTCCTTGATAGACCTTTTGAAGATGCCATTGCATGGTACCCATTGGCATGCCACTTCAGGTATAGGTAAAACTCTTGTGTCTTTTTGTTGCAGTTCATTTTCTTTAAGAGGTCATGCATAGTAAGATTCTATGGTAGATGGAAGGGAGAATATATTTTTGGGGGCATCTTTGTAGTGGATAGATGCTTTGGCTTGCAACCAAGGGAAAAATCTCAATCAACTTCTTTTTTTGGATCTAATCATCAATGGAAGGAGAGTACAAGTAATGGTTGATTTTGGTTCCTCACACAACTTCTTGAAAAAATAATTGGCAAGTGAACTTAAACATAGATTTGGATCATGCAATGCTTTAGTTAAGGGGACAATTCTAAGGCTAAGGTAGTATCTATGGTTATATGGTTACATTTGCATTGGAAAAATGGTTAGGCCATGCAAAATTTATAGTATCACAAGCGAATGACTTTGAAGTCATTCTTGGACAATAATTCCTAAGGAGAATCTAGTTAGTTCTCATGCCATTTGTAGACAAGTTGGTGATACTTCATTGATGAAAGACGTGTGTTGTGCACACAACAACAAGTTGGTGATACTTCATTGATGAAAGACGTGTGTTGTGCACACAACAAAAAGGAATTCAGAAGAAAAGGTGTGGACTATATCTTCATTTATGATGAAGAGGGAAATCAGGTAGTCAAAGTCTCAAATTTATGCAGTAGTTATGAAGAAGTGAATGTCAGTGGAGTGGGGGCACCCGTTCCACCAAAACTTACCAATGTGTTGGACAAGTTTATAGATCAAATGCCTAATTCTTTGCCTAAAGTTCTCTCTCCTAGGTACATTGTTGGCCATCATATTGAGATCCAATTGAGATTGCAACCTCTAGCTAGACTCTAGAGCACCTTACTAACTTTTTAGACACAAGTTGGAAGAGTTGATGCGACAATTAACTAAGATCATTGATGTTAGTTTCATCAATCCATCTAGGTCCCCATAGATTTATTTAGTAGTTAGTTAATGGAGCTTTCAAGTCAAATTTTATCCCTTTCTAGATGATAATATGACCATGTCCATTGGTATTGTTCTAATGGTTTTTGTCAATAGTGAGAATGCATGCCTTTCAATTGCTATGTTCTTGTCTCTATATTGGAAATATTTGCGGTGAGTTGTTCTACATTACCTTTACCTTTTCAATGGTGTCCTTTTTAAAGGAGACATTAGTATTCTCAATAGATTTATTCAGTAATTAGTTAATAGAGATTTCAGGTCAACTTTTATCCCTTTCTAGATGATAATACGACTATGTCCATTGGTATTGGTCTAATGGCCTTTGTCAATAGTGAGAATGCATGCCTTTCAATTGCTATGTTCTTGTATCTATATTGGAAAGATTTGTGCTGAG
>CBVK0102495684.1:0-11714 GCA_900067695.1 Picea abies
GAAGCGCTTTGATTTAGTCAAGTAGCATTTTCATTACTAACTAGAATTGACGTGAAATGCATGATATGGAGGTGCAAAATAATTTAGCTTTAACAAAATCTAGTTGTGAAGGCCTTGAAATTTATGAGATTGTTGGTATTATTAATCACCCTTTTGTGATAAATGATATTTTTTTTTTCAAGAAGCAAATTTATAGTACATTTTTTTAAATTTCACCGCTATCCATGGAGAAAATTTGATTGAAGGACGTGATGTAGAACTAAGAAATTTTTAAAAATGATGGATGAGATAACAAAGGATTTGTATAAGCAAGCAATAGAAGAATTTTACACATCTAGCAATCCTTGTGAATTCATGTTCTCGAGAAAAATTTGGGACATTTTAATTTGACATAAAACTACTAAAATGGGAAAATAAAATGCCGTGCTTTATTCAATTAATTTTTTAATATTAATATGAACATATGTCGACCACAAATGAAATGCAAACAAAGATAAATGAATAAAAAATGATGTTCTTTCTAGTGAAGTTCAACATAATACTTGTAAGAACTACAAAATATTTGAATATTTGACAATACATGCATGCATGATAGCCTTGTCCATTTGTATGGAAATTTACCAATTGTTCATTTCTATGTGAATCCTTGTTATCATTGTCACTAGGGAAGGGTAAATCGTTAGGCCTTCATATTCGACACATTGTTTAGATTTTGAAGATTTGTATTTAAATTTACATATTGTTTTTGTAGGTTTCTATCATAAGTGCAAATTCACTTAAGAATGTGACTGAACCAATTTATGGGTATTTTGCTTATTAGCCTTGACAAGATGCATTGGAGACATGCTTATATGATGTAATATTTACAATTATGTGGCTCAATAATACTAGGTGGTTGCATCAAGAGTAGATGTGTAAATTATGTGGCTCAATAATACTAGGTGGTTGCATCAAGAGTAGATGTGTAAATTAAAAAGAAGAAAAACTAGAGTGTTTAATGTAAAAGTGAAAGAAAGTTAAATAAAACTAGTAGATCATAATGATAATAAAAATTATGAAAAAAATAAGCCATAATTATAAAAATGAATATGAAAATTATGTTGACACTTTTCTCATACAACCAAGTTATTATCAAGTCAAGTTGGGAGATAAAATCAATCAATAGACAAGCAAATTTGAACATTACAACAAGTTTTCATAAACAATCGTATGTCTTCATTACTCCCACTCTATTGATTTTTCATTCCCATGGATTTACTTATACAAAGAAGAAGAAAATCAGTTCCAATCACAAAGATCGAATCATGTCCTCAAAACTAAAAAGATTCCTCTAATTCTCTCAATAAAACTGATTTGTTTCCTTGAATAATATCGAATCCAAATAACTCACCCTAGATTGTCTAACTCCTTCAACTTCCTATCTAAACAAACCATTTTATTACATTACATGGAAACATACGCTCTTCTCATAAACACACTTGGAACTATTCTAGAACTATTACAACTTAGGAAAATAAACAAATTACAAGCTTCCATAACAAAGAGGAAACCAAATTCCTCTCATAAATTCTTAATACCTTCTAGAATTCAATCACTGAGTTGACTTTGAAAGATTCTCCTACATCAGACTCCAGGGGAAGAAAAATACATGTTCATGGGATTTGTCCTACAAATTATTCAATTCTTGTACCATATTTCAAAATCTTTGTTGCTATTATCCACATGGCATCCTCAAGTGGTTTTCCTTTCCACTTGACCAAGTACTAAAATTACTCCTATCTTCTTCACTAGATTCTTGTATGAAACTAATTCAATATGTTTCTGATGTGTTGTAGTCAGTTGTTTTTCCCATTCAATGGTCTGAATTTTGTCATTAATGGGCACATCAATTGAAATATCTACTTCTTCTTTGAAGGGGTACAAATCCAAGACATTAAAAATTAGATAAATTACAATGCTACTTGGAAGTTCTATTTCATAAGAATTTTAGGAAAACTTCCTTAACACTTTATAGGGTCCAATCTTTTTAAGTTTCAATTTGTTGTATTCCCCTCTAAGGAATCTTTCCTTTCTGAGGTGGGCCATAACCAAGTCCGCAACTTCAAAATTCAGTTGTCTTCTCTTCAAGTATTTTCTCTGTTTGTACTTGTTGTTGCTTTCCTGAATCTACTGCTTGAATTTCTCTTGTAGTTCCTGCATACTTATTGCAAAATCTTCATCGTCAACACTTCTGATTTCTTCTTTTACTAAATTTATTAATTCATAAATTCCTCTTGGGTGCATTTCAGACAAAATTTGAAATGGACTAAAACCTGTCTTTTATTAGGTGAATTATTATATGAAAACTCTTCCTGTGCACGTACCTGATCCTACTGTTTGGGATGTTCACTTACCAAATACCTTAAAATATTTCCCAAACTCCTATTTACCACCTCTCTTTTCCCATCAGTCTGCGGGTGGTATGTTGAGCTAAAATTGAGGTTGGTTCCTAATTTTTTCCATAGAGTTCTCCAAAAATGACCCACAAATTTTGTGTCTCTGTCATAAATAATAATTTTTTGCAATCCATGCAATTTGACTACTTCTTTAAAGAATAAATTTTCAATATTAGTTGCATCACTCGTCTTTTTGCAAGCTATAAAATGTGCCAATTTTTAGAATCTATCAACAACCACACAAATTGAATCATTACCTTTCTTTGTTCTTGGAAATCCTAACACAAAGTCCATACTTATAAAGTCTCATGGTCTGCTTGGAATTGGTAATAGTTGATACAATCCAACATTCTAACTCATTCCCTTTGCATATTGACATACCCTACATATTTCAACAAATATTTTAGCATCATATTGCATACCAAACCAGAAACAAAATGCACTTCACTGAGCAAAGGTTTTGTCTTGTCTAAAACGTCCTGATAATCCCCCACTATGATTTTCCTTCAACACATTTTCCCTCATGGAACATCTTGGAAGACATAATTTTCTTCCTTTGAACAACAATCCTTCTTTTGTTATAGAATCTAACCATGGACTTCCATCTCTGCTTACTAAATTCTCACATGCTGCATAAGCATCTTTAAAATCTGCATCATCCTTATATATCTCTTTCAAATCATCAAATTCTAATACATTCACTTGAAACTCATGAAAAATTAAATTGACTCTACTTAATTCATCTGCTCCCTTATTTGACTTCCCACTTATATGTCTGATAACAAAGGTAAAATTTTAAAAATATTGAACCCACTTAACATGCTTCTGGCTTAATTTTGTTTGACTGTTGATAAATTGCAAGACATGGTTATCAGTATAAAGAACAAATTCCTTAAGCATGAGGTAATATCTCCATTTCTTAAATGCTTGAATAATGACATAAAATTATATATCGTATGAACAATATTTCTGTTTGGCCTCATTTAATTTTTCACTAGAGTAAGCAATAGGTTTTCTTTATTGAATTAGAACAACACCTATAGTTGTCCCACTTGCATCACATTCAACCTGGAAGAGTTTATTAAAATATGGTAATGCTAATATTGGATGCTCTATAATTTTCTGCTTCAATAATTTAAAACTCTTATTAATTGCTTATGTCCACTTAAATGGTTGTTTTCTTCCTTTAATTGTATCCACAATTGGAGCACATGTTCCACTAAATTTTTTGATTAATTTTCTATAAAAACTTGTCAAACCATGAAAGCTTCTTCCCTAAAAAATACTCCTTTGGGTAGGCCAATTTACTATAGCCTTGAACTTTTCTTGACCCGTCTTCAAGCCATATCTTGATATCACAAAACCCAAATACACTAATTATGTCTTCAAAAAATTGTACTTTTTCATATTGATTACTATCTTTTCTTTTTGCAATTTATTCAAAACCAATATCTCAAATGTTATTCTCTAGAATGAATGTAGACCAAGATATCATCTAGGTAAACTATGAAAAACTTACCAATAAAATCCTTAAGCACTTCATCCATCAACCTCATAAAAGTGCTAAGAGAATTTGTTAGTCCAAAAGACATTGCCAACCATTCATATAACCCAACATTTGTTTTTAAAGTTTTTTTCCATTCATATCCTTCTCTAATTCTTATCTAATGATACCCACTCTTCAAATCTAATTTTGAAAAATATTTAGCACCACTCAAGCAATCCATCAAATCATAAATACGGGGTAATGGAAATTTGTACTTGGTTGTGATTTTGCTTATGGCTTTGGAATCTATGCACATTCACCATCCTCCATATGTTTTTGGACTTAACACTGTAGGAACATCACATGGATCCAAAATTTCCTTGATCAGGCCCTTATCCAACAACTCTTGTACTTGATTTTTAATCTCCTCATTATCCTTTGGAGTGATTCGATATTCTACCTTATTAGGAAGATTAGTCCCTAGAATCAAATCTATGTGATGATTGATGCTTCTTATGGGAGGTAACTCACTTGGAAATTCATTATGTGATGATTGATGCTTCTTATGGGAGGTAACTCACTTGGAAATTCATCAACCACAATATGAACAAACTCATCCAAAAAAACTTTAACTTCTTCAGGAAAATAATCTAAATTTGTGCTAGTAAGAATTACCTTGGGTTTACCAACTAAAGAAAAATGTACCTCATTTTTCTTTCTTGCAGAAATTCCTTTCCACTGATTATAAGTACCTTAGGGATGAGTTCTTCAGCTGCACCTTCATATTTTAATAGTAAGAGTGTGTGCTTCTCTCCATCCTTCTCAAAAGTGTATATGTTGCTCTTTCCATAATGTATTCCCTTCCTATCATACTGCCAAGGTCTACCCAACAAAATATGACACGCATCCATAGGCATAATGCCACAAAGTACCTTATCCTTGTATCTTGCAATCTGAAACTCCACTTCACACTACTCATAGACCAACATCTGATGTCCCTTATGCAATCATGACACTTTGTATGGAATCGGGTGTATTGTCTTCTTTGAATCCAATTTTTCAACCATTTCTATAGATACCAAATTATCAAAACTGCCACTATCAATAACAACTTTACAACATTTACCTTTGGTTTTACATATAGTTATGAAGAGTGGCTTTCTCTATGCAGGTTCTTTGATCTCCTTGACTGGTTTCAACTGTTGAATGGTGTTGTCATTGATGTCAAAGTCATTCATTAGCATGAAGAAGCCTATGGGTTTACTTGAAGGAGTCTCCAAATTGATCCCCTTATGGCGTAGCTTTAAGCATGGCCCTCATGGGAATATGCTTTGAAGAATACCACAAAAAGCCCCATAGGTGTGGTCGAGAATCAAAGGAAAACAAAGTGACAATTTGGATACCCTATATTTAAGGGAATATTCATTTGTCACTTTGTTTTCCTTTGCCTCTTGTTGGACTTCAACCTCTTCCTCTTTGAATTTGTTTCCTTGATAAATTTTCCTTTTCCTTCAGAGTGAACTAATATGCCTCCTCAATAGATCTTGGAGATAAAATTCTAATTTCATCTTGAATCTCATATCTTAGTCCATTATGATATCTAGCAATTTTTTCTTTATTTTATTCTATATGACCAACTCTAATATTTAATCTATAATACTCTTTAGTGTATTCTTTAACTGACATACCTCTCTACTTCATATTTTTCATTTTTCTAAAAATATTAAGTTGATAATATCTAGGCATGAACTTACTTTTCAACCCTAACCAATCTTTTTTCAACACCTTCTTTTTCAGGCTTTGATTCCTCTTCTAAAGATTCCTCCTCTCTTTCACTAACATCTCCTGTTCAACGCCTCTTCTTTAGGAATATTCCATATCTTCCAACCATGTGTGAAGATTTCTCATTTCTTTAATTACTATTTCATTTGAGATAGGTCTCCCTTGACCCGCTCTTCCTATTCCTCTTTATTTAAACTCCATTTCTTGAATTTACTTAACATTTACTAGCTTCCACTCTGATACCAAAATTTACACCAACCAGGATTAGATTCAATATATTTTATCACAAATTTCCATCAATTAACGGTGATTTTAATAGTCATGAAATCTGTCATTTGACACTTTTGTCAACCGAATTCCCATCGTATAACATTTATGTCAACCAGCCATCAGAACCATCGTGCCACCAGGAAATAATTCTCCAAATACACTACTTTGATAGACGACCACCAATCCCACTAGACCACTGGATTGTCTCTGCTCATCGAACCACCAGATCCAAAAATACACACACAGTCACTATCCCACTGGGCCCCAGGATATATAATGCAACTTTCACATTTAACTTCGGTCCAGTTGATAGAATTTGTAATTCTGTTAATTGTCCCATTAGCCACCGGGGGAAATAAAAAACTTATTTATTTGAAGGTTAACACCCAATCTAGTTAACTGGAAATTGCCAAAGATAACGATTTTGATAGATTTAGAATCCTCTAAAGGTAGTGATTCCATTAGATTTACTCTTAAAATGAGTCCGGGCATCAACCTTTACCTTCTGTGATTTCATTACTACATACAATTTATTGATCTTGAAAAAACCAGAATGAGTAAAAAAATTAACAACATGGAGTGAATTGAGTTGGGAGATAAAATCAATCAATGGATATGAGAATTTGAATAGTACAAGTTTTCATAAACAATATTCTATCTTCATTACTCCTACTCTGCTGCATTTTCACGCTCAGGGTTTTATTTATACAAAGAAAAGGAAAATCAATTCCAATAATAGAGATCGAATCGTATCCTCAAAACTAAATAGAATCCTCTACTTCTATCAATAACAACTTATTTGTTTCCTTGAATAGGATTGAATCCAAATAGCTCATGCTATATTTTCGAACTCCTTCAATTTCCTATATAAAATAAACCATTATGTTACATTACATGGAAAAGTGCTCAAACACACTTGGAACTATTCTAGAACTATTACAACTTAGGAAAATAAACAAATTACAATCTTCCATAATAACGAGGAAACCAACTTCCTCTCATAAATTCCTAAGACCTTCTAGAGGTCAATTACTGAGTTGAATTTGAAGCACGCTCATGCATTAGTCCACATATATCCACTTTCTCTTATTGGAAAGAGGAAGATCCAAACCCCCTTCATTTATGGTATTTTTCCAATATGGACTCCCTTCATCCTCTACATAGGCTGGAGGGTAGGATGCCAGAACCATGTAGTAATGCATGGGAATTACTGAATATTATGTGATTGTGAGTGCATGAGAAGGCTCCTCAAACAAGGATCTCATCCTCCTCGGATCCACAAGATCATATACAAGATAATTGGTTGTCGGTAGGATGGATTGTGCCCACTTGGGAATGTGATGTGGCTCATCATATACATGCTCACGATCTTCCAAATATGATTCAAAAATTAGATCTGAAATCTAATATGAACTAGAGGAGACATCATCTTGAATGTCTAGAAGAAGAGGATGTGCAAAAGTCTCTTCATGCGGCTCCTGAGATGCATTTACTTTCAATGGATTTTCTATTGGCTTTGTCTTATCAATCTCCCACATGCATTCTTCAGAATGTTCCTTTATCCCGAATATGACCTCCAATTTTGTCCATACTTCTTTTCTAGTTGAGAGTGATTCAACATGATATTGAATTTTAGGAGAAATAGACATGCAGATAAGTCCGAAAGCCATATCTTATCTATTGAGAAAATCATTTTTCTCATCGAAAAAATCAGGTTTTGCTTTTGTTTCCAATGTTATTTGGTATAATCCTATACTTATAAGAATAATTAAAATCTTTGTCTTCCACTCAAAATAATTATGTGGTGTAAGAAGTGTTGACTGTGAAAATTCCATTCTTTCTAATTGCTACCATTTTATGTACCTACAAATGAGTACCTATGTGCCTTGCTCTTAGAAACCTCTGGACTCTGATACCATGTGAAGTAAATCAATGTTTCTCTTTACAAGCTTTGATACCATGTTAATTTTGGGTGAAACCATGAAACCAACATAAAGAACCTTGTTGACGATAAAAAATCGCAACGAGGATTTCACCCACAAATATTGCTAAAAGCCTATTATTATAAGCTAATGATATATATAATACTAGTAGGTGGGACCCCCTTGTAGATTGGAGGATTAGATCTAGTTCTTATTTGATGTTTATGTTGTTGTTTGAAACTGCTTACAAGGTTCTACTTGATTGATGATGAAATCTTGGTTTTATTTGCGACATAATGGCAAATGGATAATGCATTCTATGTGTGGGTTTCGTTGCTCTAAACTCTAAGTTCCATGTCATGATGGCTTATGAAAACTGTTATTACAATGTTATTGGCACCATGAATCGTCACATGTTGTACCTGCATAAGACACATGTTAGTTATAAAAAGAAATAAGAGCATTGGAAAAGAGACCTATGAAAAATCTAAGGAAAAAGAAAAAAAAAACTAAACTATGCCATACTATGCTACACTATATGCATTTGAAATTTTAAAAGGTTGATGTTAGTCCTAACTAGCAAGGCTAGTGGATGTTAGTAGCTATGCAATGTTATTGAGTTATATGAAGGCACATTTGATATTCATTATGGTATTTTTGGCAATGGTTAATGTGAAATAAGGTGGTGCACTTGGCAAGTAATGGATGCTAGTTTCGATGCATGGATTAATTAAATGGATTAATTGATGGCTGGTTGGCGTGTACTACGTAATTGAATGAGGAAGAGGATGGAAGCGACGTGCATTTACTACATGTCATTCCATAACTCTCTCACTGGCCGTCACCATAGCTTGTTTATTGTTCAATTGTTGTTCATTGTGGTTAAGCTTTTATTTTCAAGCGAGGGAAGAACTGCTCGACTGAGCTCACGTTTTTAAGGATATTTGATTACAGGTATGTTTTTTTCACCACCCATGAACTCACTCTGTTTATGAAATAGATGTTGGATCAATGATGTATTGGTCTATGTTTTTCTTAAGGATGACAACTGTGTGAACTCTGGTGTTTCTCTAGAATGGTTGTTTGTGTGGTATTCGTTGCAAATGAAAAACTAGGTGGTTGAAGTCACGATTTCATTTACTATTCTATGTGGTGGAAGCCATGAAGGATCTCTATTGTCTTATGGGTTTTTGTTGGAGGGTTTCATTCGATTGAGACCTGCTGGCCATCTCCACATAGTTCTAGTAAACATACCCAGTCGTATTTGGTGTTATAGGGTTGTTGTGTTTAATTTTGATCCACCTTGGGTCACTGCATATCGTTTTCACTTATTTGTGGGCTTGTTTTATGTTCTTGGGGTCTGCGCAGTTGTTATGATGGATATTATTCCAAGAGTCTTGATTTAGTCTTGGTTTTTATTTCATGGCTTTGTTTTTGTACCAATATTATTGGATTGATTGGGAAAACCATGAGGGTTATGCCCTGTGTGTTATCGGTGTTATTACTCGTCAGTAAGAAGCCTCTGCTCCTCGGTTCATAATCTCTCCTACTTGGTGAGCTGTCACCCTGTCTTACAAGCTATTGGTTATGTGGCCTGTGTGTCCATCGTGTTGTCTTAAAAGGTTCTCACCTACTGTTGGTGGTCAACTCCAGTCTCCCTGTGTTGGCTCCACAGAGCGAACCCTTGATTACTCAGAGCCCACCCTTGATTATTCAAAGCCCATTTTTGATAATGAACTAGTCTGGTATATCGTTGACTGTTATGAGTTGGTGGAGTAGTGTCGACAATGGTGATTATTGGTTCGTCTCTGTTAATAACATTGACAGTGACTTTTATTATTGGTAGATAGTCGCTGCATTATTTATGGTGACAATTGAATTAATAGATCGATGTGTTTAATTGGTTGATTTGAGAAATGAAAATAGACACACAGTCGTTGTTTGTTGTGTTGTAGCAATGAGATTGTTAACCCAACATTATTTTATGGTTTGATTAAGTCAAAACAATGCTTCTTTCATTATGCGTTGATCTGTGTGGGTTTCCTACAACATGGTATAAGTTGAAATGATGATTGTTGTTATTGTGTGTTTAAATTGCCTGATCAGGATCATTGCAATTGAAAAGATTGATAGTTAGGACTTGACTGTCTACTGTGTGTGTTTATGGATATCGTGCATCATATCATTTGATTACACCATCAGAGATGGGCACAGGTTCTATAAAATTATGGTTTCATTGCAATTTAATTGTTAAATTGAAGTGAGGAGTGGAATCAGGCACAATTTTAAAATAACTTGTGTATGTGTTTGATTTGAAGGATTAATTTATGACAATGGTTGATGGTTTGGATGTTGAACATAGTCAATACAAATGATTGTGTGTTCATTTGAAATTTGTTTTAAATATAATGGGACGAATGAAAGGAAATATAATTCTAATACATGTTGTTTTGGAGGGCATGTTATTTTGAGTATGATAACACTGTGTTAAAAATTCAAATGTGAACAATGAGCAAGTTATACACAGTGATTGTTTAATTGATCACTGTAATTATTTGGTTAATGTTGGATCATTTGCATTAAATACATAATTATTTTATGGATTACTAAATTGATTTTATGAACAATATCCACTCTTTTTCCCTACCATTATTTCACTTTTCACTAATTACAATACCCTCGCCTTCCCATATTCATCATCCACTCCCTATTCCTAAAATTTAATTACAGTTAAGAGGAACTATGTATTGTAACAATTTGAAATCGTAGTTTCTTGGATGGATTACAGTGACATGTTCTTTACATTACAATTGATTGTTTGTTGTCTATGAGAAGTAACCATGATCTTTTCCCCCTCATTTTAACATTTTTTGCTCAATACAACCCCTCACATATCCCAAAACCTTTGCTCACCCCCTTCTCATTGAAAATGATTAGACAATTTGTATGGATTGGATTGCATGAGTCTGATATGTTGCAGAGCCAAAATTTATTTCATATTTTAAAAGGAGTTGTCATGTATGGTTGTTGAAGAGACTATTTGCTAATCAATTATGCATACATGAATGAGATTTTTCAGCCGAGGTAGCCATGGCATAAGTAACCGAGGAAGAGGTAATTGGAACAGGGGCCTTAGAAGGCCAAGATTCTCCATACACTTTGATGCTAACTTGCAAGAGTTAGGCCAGTTATTTCAGGCTAGGTTTTTTAATTGGATTGGGCAGGGAGTGGTCCAACCTAGGCCTGAAAGGCCTCCCTTCCAATCCCCACAGGTCCCTAGTATCCCCGTGCCCCCTCATGTCTCATTGCAGCCTGAAGTTCTCGAAAATGACGGATGACAAGAGATTGTCCACCCGACAATATCGCAACATCGTGGCTGGCCCAATTTGTCCTTACCTGCTCCCCCGCCTATCAATAAAATTGTCCAAGATGCCCATGTCCACTCACCAGTTCAGTCTTCCCATGCGAGTAAAAGGTTGAAAATTGAGGCCCACCATGCCCCTGACAAGGGAAAAGCCACTGTTTCTCCTTCCTCACCCTCCAATGGCTCTGATAAATCCGTGTCCTCCCAGATGCATTTGAGGGATGATTTCTCTCATGTGATCAGTGAGATTAGGCCTAAAGGCTCAGCACAACCTAAGGCAATTTTAGAGAGATCAAAAGGTGACAAAAACAACAAGGGAAGGATTGCATCTCAGAGTGGAAAATATGGATTTTTAGCTTTTTTAATTTATAAATTGATGATAATAGTTGACTTCTGGAATTTTGGACAACACATTATTTTTTGGATATATGAGTAATATATTTTGGAAATAATTT
>CBVK0102495688.1:0-10250 GCA_900067695.1 Picea abies
ATGTTACTTCAATGAGAGAATAAGTCCCAACCATTGATCAAGATCTGGATTCAATGACTGAGATTATTTCTCAACTCTTCACATGGACCCACATCGAGTATAAAAGGATGTTTGGGGTCTCTATTGAAAACAAGTTGATTTGTAAAAGGAAAAAAATTGATTTCCTCCAAGAAGAGCCGAGCTAGGGAAAAATGATGAGTGAGGGGATGAGTTAGGGCCAATACCTCATTGTTTGAAAGAGTAGCCCCAAGGAAACCAATTCACACAACTAAAAATACAGTACACAATCCGTACAAAAGTATGACCCTGATCCACAGCAGTGAAATCGTACGGACGACCTGGTCCGTACAACCAGAAAGAAATCAACTCAAATCCTGGTCCGTACAACCAGAAAGAAATCAACTCAAATCTAATATAATAAATCCTATAATGATTTTGTATTTCTCTGTAAATATAAATATAGAAGGAGTTTGCTGGTTCCACTTTCAACATTGTATCCTTTAGAATAATTATTGTGATTACTGTGTGTGGTTGTTCTATCTGAGTTCTTGTGGATTTTTATATAGCATAAAATGTGTATTTTCTCAGTCAGTCCGATCTGAAGGTTACAATATTTTCTAGTTAATCTAATATGTTTATGCTATAAAAAATTACATGGTATCGGAGCCAGGTTTTGAGCAGCCCGATTCCTATATTGAGTAAGAATGGCAGAAGATAGTTGAAGGGAATGTCTAGTACCCAAACCAAATATGTTTGGTATATTGACAGTGGAGCATCCAGTCATATGACTAGCCATAAACACTATTTCAGTGATCTTGAAGAAAATAAATTTGACTTTGAGATCCTTCTTGGGGATGACTCTACATATTTTCCAAAAGGGATAGGAACCGTGAATTTTGAGAGGGAGTCAACAAAGAATCTCTATATTTCAAACGTTTTGTATGTTCCAGGATTAAAAAAAAATCTTGTCTTAGTATCAGCGTTAGAAGACAAGGGATATGAAGTATCCTTCAATGAGCGTAGAGCTTATATCAAGCCTAAAGACATGGGGAAAAGAGATAAACAAATCATCGGAGTAAGAAAAGACAAATTGTACAAGCTTCAATTTGGATCACACTATGCTCTATCCAACAATAATGATAATAGAGACTGTGAACTTTGGCACAGGAAGATGGCTCATCTTTGTCATGGGGCCCTCAAGATTTTGGGAAAGATTGTAACCAGAATGCCTCCTTTCAGTACAGATCACCATGAAGTTTGCAAGGGATGTGCTCTTGGGAAATACACAAGAGCACCATTTCCTAAGAGTGACCATCGATCCAAGGAAGTTTTGGATCTGATCCATTCTAATGTCTGTGGCTCCATGCCATCTCCTTCCATAGGGGGAAAGTTCAAATATTACATTAGCTTCATAAATTACTTATAAAGAAAAACATGGATCTATTTTTTGAAGGGAAAATCCTTAGAATAAGTACTCAGAACGTTTCAAGAGTTTAAGGCTCTTGTTGAGAGTCAAACTGGGAAAAAGATAAAAGTTCTCAGATCGGACAATGGAGGAGAGTACACATCTCATGCCTTCAGAAGGTTCTGTGTAGGGGCTGGAATTAAGAGGGAGTTAATTGCTCCTTAGACTCCTAAGCAAAACGAGGAATCTGAGAGGAAAAACAGAGCTATTGTTGGTGCAATAAAAACAATGCTACATGATCAAGATCTTCCAAAGTTCCTTTGGGCAGAAGCATGCAACACTGCAGTTTACCTTCAAAATAGGAGTCCTCATAGAGTATTAGGAAATGCTACTCCAGAAGAAGCCTTTACGGGGAGGAAACCAGACATTAGACACATGCGTATCTTTGGATGTGTTGTCTACTGCCATATTCTTGTAGAAAAACATACCAAGTTAGATCACATGACATAGAAAGGGATTCTTGTTGGATACAATGAAAGTTCCAAAGCATACAAGGTGTAGATTTAGTTTAACATGAAAATAGTGGAAAGAAAGGATGTCAGATTTTAAGAAGAAAAAGCTTTTCGAAATTCCTATCAGAATGAAGAAGTTATGGACATAGAATCCTCCCAGCAGAAGGAAGCATCAACCTCTCAGCCTACAGATTCTTCCACTAATGTTCAGAGTGAGAAACAAGTAGAGGAGTAATTAGGATCCTCCAAGAAGAGAAAACCAAAGTGGGCAGAACAATTGTTGAAAGAAGCCAATGAACATGTGAAAAACCCAAAGACTTTAGTCAGAATGAGTATACCTCTTCTGAGATACTCAGGTTATGCTGCACTTATGAGCGATATTATTGAGTCAGAACCTACCATCTTTGAGGAAGCTGTCAAGAAGTAGGTATGGAAAGATGCTATGGTGGAAGAATATACCTCAATAATAAAAAATGGACTCTGGGACATTGTGCCAAGACCAAAAGGAAATTTTGTGGTAAGCTCCAAGTGGATCTTCAAGATCAAACATACAAAAGATGGCAGCATTGAAAAATACAAGGCTAGATTTGTAGCTCGAGACTTCTCTCAGCAGGAAGGAGTGAACTATGATGAGACATTTCCCCCTGTAGCCCACTATACCTCCATTCGAGTAGCGATATCTATTGCCACTCAGATGGGAAGGAAGATTCATCATATGGATGTTAAGACAACATTCTTAAATGGAAATATTGAGGAGGAAGTTTATCTAGAAAAACCATAGGGATTTGAAGTTCACAATAGAACAAGTCATGTCTGCCAACTAAAGAAGGCCCTTTATGGACTCAAGAAGGAACCCATAGCGTGGTATTCTAGAATTGACAACTACCTCTAGAGTATTGGATTTATCAAAAGTAATGCAGATTCAAATCTATACCTACTTAGAAAGGAATGTAACAACCCGCTCTTGCGCGCACTGAGCGAACTTATTCTTTGAGGACACTTGCTTGCAAGTGATCCAAGTTATTATACTAATGGTCATTTTGATTATTATTATGAGATATTATGGATTTGATGATATGCCATTTTGTTGGATTTACATAGACAGGTGTTATTGACTGGGTTCTCCTGAGTGTGCAGGACTTTGGACATTAAGGATGTAGAGGCATCAATGAAACCCCTTGGACTCTGGATCGAGTCAGGGAGTGGATTGTTGGATTTGAATGTTGTTGATGTGACATATGTACATATGATTAGATGTTATGATAATTGATTATTGTTGCTAACATGATTTATTGATGGATGCAGGTTGATGATATCTTGTCTACCAGAATCACATGTCGAGTAGAGGGGTCACACACGACAACCAAAGACTTGAGGGAGAGGTGTGGCAGAAGCCCTGCCACAGCCTACTAGCACTCTCACTATGGCTCGAACTGTAGGTTAACGATTACCTAGTTCGCGAAGACCCACGATGCCATGAGGGAAGACTATGATAGTCGTTCACGATGATTCTAAGGGGCACACAATAAGGCGGGGGGCTTATTCCTTAGAGGCCCTTAGTCTCCCACAAGATCACCTGGTGGAGTATTGACTCCAGGGGTTTGGTATCTACCAAAATCAGTCAAGAGGCGAGTGGAACCCTTGGAGCACGTAGTGCGTCCTGAAGGGCATGTCACGCAAGGAAAACAGAAAGAGGTGAGTGGCACCCTTGGAGCATGTAGTGTGTCTTGAAGGGCATGACGCGAATTTAACTGGTAAGTGAATAAACCTAGTCGGCCTTAAAATGAATGATATGATAAGTAAAGTTTAAAAACAAGTTTTTCCCTTAAAAATGTCGCCCAGCCTAATGAATTTAGAACCTAGGTCTAAGCAGAACCTGTGAACAAAAATAATTAGACATATAACAAGAAGTGGGTAAGAAATTCAAACTTATTTATTAAAGTCGAAATTATAATGGAGGATTAAATTTTAAAAAAAGGGGTAATGGTTGTTTTATCTACACTTTGCTAAATTAATTTTTAGTTAAAAAGAAAAGAGGGTAAATGGTTGTTTTCATCTAAACTTGCTAAATTAATTTTTAATTAAAAAGGAAAAAGGGTAAGTGGTTTCTTTATCTACACTTGCTAAATTGATTTTTAGTTAAAAAGAAAAAGGGAAAACTTAAAAGAAATAGGAAACTTAAGGAAAAAGGGAAACTTAAAGAAAAGGGGAAATGTAAAGGAAAAAACTGAATGTCTAACTTAGTAAAGAATATTGCCTTGAGAACTTTCTATTTATAAAATCAACTAGGAATTAAGTAAGGCGTAAGTCATTAAGATTTGTAAGGGAATTTTGAGACACCAAGGAGTGTTTTAGGGACCGCTTTTAGGTGGGTGAGGGAAATAGGAATATTTAATTAATTAATAAAATTGATTTTCTGGTGCAACTAGGGATCGGGCGACATGTGTAGGGGGGAGGTTTTTCGAAATTAATTAAATGAAAAAAGAATTTAATGAGAATTTGGGAAACTAATTACTGAAAAACTCTATAAAAAAGGATGGAGGATGAGGAGTATAGATCTCATCTTTTTGCGTAACGTTACGCTGCTGAAATTTTATCTTGACTGCAATTTCTCTTATGGGAGTTGGGATACCCATCTCAGGTAACGAGTGATAGCTTGACCTTGCGAGGCAAGCTGGGTGCTATCATTCTTTGGTATTGTGCGTGTGGCCCCTTTGCGGCTCGGGGTCCTCAGGGGGAAAGAGAGTACCCCTAGCATTGGCTCGGAGGTACCGGTGAGGTCACATCGGTTGGCAAGCGGGAGCTGGACAGAGCAGGTGTCGGACAATGACCTCAGAGCATTCAGATTTGGATAAGGTATGCCTGTTAAAGTTGTTACTTGAAATGAAATTTAATTTACACATGTTTATTTTCCTGTACTCGGTTGAAGATTTCATTGCCTTGAGATTTCTTGTACGTGCATTCCTACGGTACTTGTAATCCTCTTGTCACTTGATTTATTCAATAAGAACCCTTGCTATCCACTATATCCCTTTTTATGAGTTATTGTCTCTTTGCGCGTGGCCAGAATGAGCCTCAGACTCAAACCTTGCCTGCGTTCTTGTATCTCATTCCTACGTTTTCTTTATTCCTTGATGATGCTTTTATTTCATTATTTGCTTCTCCCCGGAGAAGATCTGGATGTAGATTGTGTTTTTATCTTCTCTCCATTATCCCTTAAGTTATTATTCTGGGCCTGAGCAGTCGGCCAGGAGCCGAATTGACGATCGTCACTCCGGTGTTTAAAGACCTATAGATTCAAATGCCCTTTTTTCCTGTGCATGGATAATACGTGAAGGATAAATTTTTCCCAGTCATCTATCCCTTACTTATCTCTGCATTTTTATCTTATGATTAATCTCTAATCCTTGTGCCTTCTTGTGAATGAGTATCCTTGCGTTTTCGATTGATTCATTGCCGAATGATTGGTCTTTATGCCTTCTTGTGATTGGGTATCTCTACGTTTTTGTTGGATTCATCTCTGATCGATTAGTCTCTGTGTTTTGTTTGATTCATCTCTGGTCGATTCATCTCTATGATTACTTGGCATATCATCTCTGTGATTTCTTGGCATATTACCCAACACTTTGATTGGTAAAATCTCTATGTTATATTACTTACCACTGCAAAATTTTTACTCTGTGATTTTCTCTTTAGATAGTTAATTACTTGGCACTTTACCGATCATTCACGCCACGACTTCCTTGGCACTTTACATAGAATCTACACCACGAATTTCTGGGCATATTACACAGTTGTTACACCATGTTTTTCTTGGAGTTATTATCTAGATTTTACACTACGATCTTGGCATACTAAATGACCTTTTTACACCACGAATTTTGGTCGAATTACCCAGTTGACACAACGATTTATTTACCACTGCGAAATGATTTCATTTGAATAGCATTTAATTGGATGGCAATGAATGGTTATCTATTTCCCACTGCTATTGATTTCATTTAATAACATTTAATTGAATGGAAATGATGAGTGAATACTAAGATTTGAGTGATTACTGTAATTTTATACTGAAATAGAGTTTAATTTCTCCCTTGAAATGTAATTCAACAACGATATATTTTCAAGCAGTTTTAGTAATATTTACACAACGATTTTATAATATGATGAAAGTGATTTAATAATATGTATGATAGTAAATATTTAATAATAATAGGTAACGATTTAATGTGTTGACAATAAATATTGGACAACGTTTTTATGATATGTATGACAATGTTATTAAATTTGGCAAGCGGGAGTTGGACAGAGCGGGCATGGGACTACGACCTCAGAGCATTCGCATTTGGCTAAGGTATGCCTGTTAAAGTTGTTACTTGTAATGAAATTTAATTTACACATGTTTATTTTCCTGTACTTGGTTGAAGATTTCATTGCCTTGAGCTTTCTTGTACGTGCATTCCTACGGTACTTGTAATCCCCTTATCGCTTGATTTATTCAATAATAACCCTTACTATCCACTATATCCCTTTTTATGATTTATTGTCTCTTTGCGCGTGGTCAGAATGAGCCTCAGACTCAAACCTTGCCTGCGTTCTTGTATCTCATGCATGTGTTTTCTTTATTCCTTGATGATGCTTTTATTTCATTATTTGCTTCTCCCCGGAGAAGATCTGGATGCATATTGTATTTTTATCTTCTCTCCCTTATCCCTTAAGTTATTAGTCTGTGCTTGAGCAGTCGGCCAAAAGCCGAATCGACGATCGTCACTCCGGTGTTTAAAGACCTATAGATTCAAATGCCCTTATTTCCTGTGCATGGATAATACGTGAAGGATAAATTTCGCCCAGTCATTTATCCCTTACTTATCTCTGCATTTTTATCTTATGATTAATCTCTAATCCTTGTGCCTTCTTGTGAATGAGTATCCTTGCATTTTCGATTGATTCATTGCCGAATGATTGGTCTTTGCGCCTTCTTGTGATTGAGTATCTCTGCGTTTTTGTTAGATTCATCTCTGATCGATTAGTCTCTGTGTTTTGTTTGATTCATCTTTGTGATTACTTGGCATATCATCTCTGCGATTTCTTGGCATATTACCCAACACTTTGATTGGTAAAATATCTGTGTTATATTACTTACCACTGCAAAAATTTTACTCTGTGATTTTCTCTTTAGATAGCTAATTACTTGGCACTTTACCGAGCATTCACACCATGATTTCCTTGGCACTTTACACAGAATCTACACCACGAATTTCTGGGCATATTACACAACTGTTACACCATGTTTTTCTTGGAGTTATTACCCAGATTTTACACTGTGATCTTGGCATACTAAACGACCTTTTTACACCACGAATTCTAGGCGAATTACCCAGTTGACACAACGATTTATTTACCACTGCGAAATGATTTCATTTGAATAGCATTTAATTGGATGGCAATGAATGGTTCGAATTACCCAGTTGACACAACGATTTATTTACCACTGCGAAATGATTTCATTTGAATAGCATTTAATTGGATGGCAATGAATGGTTGTTTATTTCCCACTGCTATTGATTTCATTGAATAACATTTAATTGAATGGAAATGATGAGCGAATACTAAGATTTGAGCGATTACTGTAATTTTATACTGAAATAGAGTTTAATTTCTCCCTTGAAATGTAATTCAACAACGACATATTTTCAAGCAATTTTAGTAATATTTACACAACGATTTTATAATATGATGAAAGTGATTTAATAATATGTATGACAGTAAATATTTAATAATAATGGGTAGCGATTTAATGTGTTGACAGTAAATATTGGACAACGTTTTTATGATATGTATGACAACGTTTTTATAATATGATGACAATGATTTAATAATATGTGTGACAGTAAATATTTAATAATAATGGGTAGCGATTTAATGTGTTGACAGTAAATATTTGACAATGATTTTATAATATGATGACATTGATTGTATGACTGTGATATCATACTTTCAATAGACAACAATATCATATATGATAAACAGCCTTAGCATATATTTAATATACAACAATCGCACATATATTTAATAGACAACATGTTTATTATTGTATGATTGTGTTTTTATCATTTGTTGTTTTTTATGACATCGATTTTGAAGATTAATGATTAATAGACAGCGATGTCATATAATTCTAGACATTCGGACTCTTAGATAATTATGTGCTAGTTAGCGATAGATTAGGGTTAAGAAAAATCTATGTTAGTGGTTATAAAAGGGATGTGCAACGAAACCTAATGGACTATTAAAACTTGATTTAGGATTGGCTCGAGGGACTTGTATTATCTCAATACTCTGAGCTGAACACTGATATGAATAAGTGCATGAACCATGGATTTATATCCTTTTTATACTATTGTAAAATGTGGTAGAAGATGGTGAACATTACCAAGAATATAGACTTTAAATGATAAAAATTTCATGGACTTGGGATGATATGATATAGATGTAATTTCATTGCTACAGACAGGTTCAATGGGTTCACACTTTAGGATCATCTTCTAGGAATGTTTGATTTTTGGTTCTATAACTTAGAAGTTAATGGTTTATTGGCGTAATAGTTTAATAGCTTGTGCGAGATTAATGGTTGAGGGATTAATAGTTTTATTAGCTAAAATGATTAATAGCTTAACAATTAATTGGTTACTATGCACCTTGAGCCTTAAGTCGAATTGAAATGGTGGTTGGTCATAGTTTTTTCACCACACATGTTTGCCTTGTAGGAACCAGACATCCTTCGGTTAGCTGCGCAATTTAGTTTTGAGTGTTGTCACCTTGCGTCTTGTCAACTTATTTCTTGGGTGCTTGGGTATAGTCTTCGTGTATTTACTAACAGATATTTCGGTCTCCTAACGTGAGGAATTTAGCTTGGGCTAAAGGTCTAGATATTTTATGTTGTTCCATGGTTACTGTCACGCCTATCACCTTGTGACGACATGATTCTTGATGAGGGGATCATTGCACGCCCTGATGGATAGATGAGAATGATAACCTGGATGGAGTCTTGTGCTTCCCGATGTGGGTGTTTGTTCATTGTAATTGATGTTGGTACTTAGTTTTGTAATGTCTTAATGTGTTTGGTTTCGCACGCCTTAGAGGTTTTTAGTTACTGGTCATCGAAGTCATTGTGTCGGGTTGTTGATGTTGTCGTTTAGCTGGTAAGCATTTTCTTTCTTGTGTCGGGCGGGTATCCATTTTTGTTTGTCTTCTGATTATCACATGTTTCGTCCAACTGCATGATGTGCTAGTATGCTGGTTCATTGTTGTATGTTTCATGAATGTGTAAGTTGTGTTCATTGTCAAGTGGTGTTGATTAATTATTTTCGATGATTGCCTTCCTTCTTAAAACAAAAATAAATTGCACTTGCTTTGCATCGCTTGTAGTCGTAACGATGGGGACATTACATATGGTATCAGAGCGGGTTCAACCCTGCAACAGTGGATCACCATGATTTCCACTGTAGTAAACCCTTGAGTAATAACCTAGTGCTAATTAAAACTTTAATGTGCTCATGCGGTGATCTTGATTAGAGGACACCACAGAGGTTCGAAGCGTGGTGTCGTGAAAGGAGGTGTGACGCCTCTAGAAGTGCCCACGCCCTCGAAGTCTAACCCCTGGGGGAGGAACCAGTCCTTGGGCTAGATTCAATTGTTGTAATGGATGATGATGGTATGACAAGGTCCTTCTAGGGAATGACAGAGGCCTTGATTCACCATCTGTACTGAGATGAGGCAAGGGCACCTGTACCCCTAAGGGACCACAACGCGCCCCAACCAGTACCATTAGCATTCACTGAGAGCTTGAGAGGGATAAGTTCTCGAGTCCACGAGTGCAGCGGACGGCTTGGTCGTCGAGGATTCGTTAAAGATCAAGGTGATGTTCTTCACGCTTTGTGATTACAACCTCCATCATGAAGGTCCGCATGGTGGTCTTTCAACTGAAGGGGAGTGCTCTTCTATGATGGAAGACGCTCCTACCGCAATTGAACATGGAATTCGAAGATGTGTCATGGGAACTATTCGAGGAACAGTTCCGAGAGAGGTATCTTTCTGAGAATTTCCTTGAGCGTCACTTCTTGGTATGCACTGAGGCATCCAAGGAAGGCTTAGGCAGAGTCTTGATGCAAGATGGTCAAGTGATCGCTTACATCTCAAGGAAGTTGAGAAGGCATGAGGAGAACTATGCGACGAACGATTTGGAGTTGTTAGCCATTGTTTATGCCTTGAGATTTTGGATACACTACCTTATTGGATGGAAATTTGAACTAAAAATGGACCACTATGGACTA
>CBVK0102495697.1:0-19294 GCA_900067695.1 Picea abies
CCACTTCCCAAGAATGAACTTGTACATCATGTCATGTATCTAATTTCAAAAATTTAATTCTAAAATTGTTACATTAGATACTTATGTATGTCTCCTATGTTCTCTAAAATTTTCACAATAAAAATTCCAAGCTGACCTGTTTGAAACTGATCTCAGGACCATTCAAAAACCTTAACTTCCGCAGAGCACATCTCAAAAATTACAATGAACCAACATCTAAAATTTGTATCACATGTACACCAAGATCTCTCATCTGTCTCTAAAAAATTTCAAGGTCTAAAACATCCCAAAAAATATGTTAAGCGAAAGTGCCAAGTTGACATGTTTGAAATTGATTTCAGGATCATTCAAGAACCTTAGTTGAGATAGAGAGTAGGTTCTTTGTCAAACCTAGTACATAGAGTACATCCTTCATTCTCATTAGAGTTCCTAATCTAGTTTGTAGGTGGATTCTTCCATTCCTTTGATAGAATACTGATAATCATCTCCAAGTGAAACTTTCTAGGGGGAAGTCCTTTTCTGTAAGACTAGAGAGAATGTCTTTCCTTTTCTGTAAGACTAGACAGAATGTCTTTCTATCATGTCATGTGCTTAGAGGCACTATTTTCTATGAGCCAAGTATCCTCTCCATGTGTCACAGATCCTGAGAGGGCAGAAAACAAAAAATAATCTTCAATTTTTTATTTAGTCACCTTCTTGGGTGGTTCATCATCTCCAGTTGCATGGACATGATGTATTTTTTTATTTCTCTTCTTGTATTCTTCCTTTCTGGTAGGATAGTTCTTAGCATTGTGTCCTGTCTTATCACAATGATAACATTTATAAGAGGAGAAGTATTTTCCCTTTCTTTGACCCTTATGATATTTGTGGAATCTCTTTGGAGAGTGATATTCTTTATGAAAATTGGTCTCCCTTTGGAAATGAGACCTTTTATTTCCTCTTTTAGCATGAGAATCTAGGGATTTATCTTCATCCCTTAATAGTATGGCTTCTCGGTTGGCCACTCTTGCTTCTTCTTGAACACATTCTTCCCATAGACTGTCAAATTGGATTTTCTCTTTTCTTGCACAGATCTTGCTTCTTCTTGAACACATTCTTCCCATAGACTGTCAAATTGGAGTTTCTCTTTTCTTGCACAGATAGTTTGGATGAAGGCATCCCAAGGTCCTGTGAGACCATTAAGACTTTTCATTATGAGTTCATATTCATCTAGGTTGTCTCCAATGGCTTCTAATTGTTCCTTGAATTGAGTAACCCTAGAGAAATAGTATTGAATTGTTTCTCCTTTCTACATCTTTGTATTCTTGAGTTGGGTTCTCAAGTTCATCTTCGGGTTCATGTTATTTTCTTCACACATTCTGGTTAGGGAATCAAACATTTAATTTAAAGTATTATTGGAAGAAACTTGAAGGATCAAGTGGTCTTTAATGGAATATGCAATTATTATTTTGGCCTTAATCATATCCTTCTTGTACTTCTCTTTTGTTGCTTCTTCTTTGGGTTCTGGTACATTTTTTTTTATGTATTTTGCAAGGTAATTCTCTTTAAGAATAAGTCTAATTCTGTATTTTCAGACACATAAATTTTCCACACCTTCTAACTTGTCAACAAGCTTGGTGTGTGCAGACATCTTGACCTGGAGCTAGGAAAATGACCAGAAAATGAAAGCCCTCAAAAAATGAATATGAACTTACTATGAGATGTGTTGGGCTGAGGCACATTTGCTGGAGCTGGCTGTTTCCAAAAATTCCATGTTTTACCCCTTGAAACTTGACCTATGCAAATCTGGACTTGTACTTTTGGTACTGGTTCTGGTTTTCTGGTACCAGTCAAAAATAGGGTTTGACTTTCCAAAGAATATGGACACTAAAAAAGTGCGCTCAAGATGCCAAAAGATGCGTTAGGGTAGGGCACACTTCCCTAGATAGGTTTTTGTCAGAAATTCATCTTCTGTAAAAATCTCTAATTTATTTATACAATAATAGTGACGTTTTTAGATACCCGGTGAAAGGTGCTCTATTCAATCAAGCTCTGATACCATGTTAAGATTAATGTTGTTATTAGGTTCTTTTCAATTTACTAGAGCATTTCCAAAACAACAGCATAAGTAGGATCATTGAAAGAAACACAATCACAAGGTACACATCATTTTATCCTAGGAAACCTTCATGGGGGAGAAAATCCAGTAAAAACTTCCTCAATAATATATTGTCAATACAATGCCAAGACTTAAGACCAAAACACCAAATATAAACCAAGAATGAGCATGCGTCTCTCTTTTCCTTCCTCTTGCAACTGCAACTGCCTTCAAGAGATGTGCACTGGATGAGTGAGTGAGTGAAATGAACAAGTGAGGTTACATCATCACTTATAAATACTTTTTTAGGAGGCACTATGGTTATGTCTCTTAACTTAGTAGGGTCGACTTCTTCCAAAAATGGTTAAAACCACTTTATAAACCCTAGGGGTTGACTTTACAAGTACCACCATATAAATATGGTTTGACCAATCCACAAAAGAGGATTTAGTCTTATACAATATCTGACGTGATCAATCCACAAAAGGGGATTTGATCTATAAGATAATAACTTAATTATAATTAGAATATTCTTCGAAGTTACAATATTTCAACAAAGACACACATTTGCCACTACTTTTTTGGAAAGTTAAAAATGCAGAATAAAAAGATTTTAAAGAATTTGAACATTTTGATGAACCCTTCCATACTTTCAAGGTTTATCTTTAAGATTTTTATTTTTGTCAAGTTACTAATTCTGATCAGGTCCAACAACGCACATCTTCCAAGCACAAGCAACACAATAACAAAGCTATCTTCCACAGGAAAATGAAACGTTGTACTCCAAGTCCATTAGGGACCCATGGAGTTGAGCAAGGTAAGGAAATGATGAGACCAGAAAATGGCTCATAATTGGCATTGTTTTCTTTATGTTTTTGCTTTTCAAGTGAAAATTTTACCCTTTCTTAAACTTGGTATGATGTAATTGTGACAGCTTTTATAACTCAATTTAGACTTGGAAAAAGTACCCTTCTTCGGAAGAGACAAGGCAATCAAATCCATTTCTCCAAAAGTGTGAGCAATTTTGTCACCATGGCTCAGTCCTGGATTGACACACCAGATGGTTGCTAAGTAGATGGTACCCACTCCAACATGGGGCAATCGTCTTCCTTGTAGATAGGTTTTATTTTTCATTGCATATTTTATTTCAACTTCATGGAAGATGTTAGGTTTTGCTGCTGTAATGTCTTCCTTGACATTCGTTTTCAAAGTACTTTTATTTTGTGTTTAAGATGGCCATATGATATCATAATTTCTGTAGAAAATCAACAGAACTTGTTGGAGAAATCAATTGAGGGCTTCTATCATCTGATGCACGTTTAATATAGCACATACCTGAATTGACACTGATGATCTTTTGACCAAATTATTTTGTAGATTCATATCTAGGAGGTTACCACATATGGAACTTTGGTCTATGAGGTGTGGCGTCGAAGTTGTAGATGTTGATCAGAGACTCAAAAGAACTAACCATTGTCTCAGGAAACAGGAGTAAAATGTTACAGATTATCGCACCTTGGAAAGATGATGTTGTTGAGTTGAATGTCATTGAATCAGCGGTTCAGGTTCAACAAATCAAAAGCAGACTCGGTGAAGGGTTAGATGTCTGGAAACACATTAAGTGGAGTTCTGGAATTAGAAATATGACTATTTTTGCAAAAGTTGAAACCTTTGGTGGAAAAGGCTCCAATACAAGTCATATGCTAGCAAAATCTTTAGCAACATGTCAGTTGTCAATAGATCTAAAATCCAACCAAAGCAACCTGTTGACAGACACCTGCTAAATATTTGAATTTGTAACTGTACTATGTTGAAAAAGGCATTGAGTAAATATGTTGTTGTAAAGGGAAACGTGTTTATGCTTCTTTGTATAGGTTTTATATAGGTCAGGAGACAACTACCAAATACTTGAATTGGTATTTATTCTATGCAGATGTTAAGTGAATATATTGTTGCAAAGGAAATATATTTTTACTTATTTAAAACTCATATAAGATTTATACAGGTCAAGATGACTGATGATGTAAAGTAAAGTCTCTAAGAGGATAAATGCATACAGAAAAAATTCGAATGGGAAAAAATCAATTCGGAAAATAATTTCATATAGGAAAATTTTGGAGCATCATATTTCCTACTTTCAGGGTGTAGAGCATGAGATGAAGCATGATATTGCATATTTAATGATATACAATGGTGTAGGTGTAATCAATAATCCCCACTTAGAGAATCTACTCGTTTTTGGACATCATTCGTCATTTGTATGTGATCAATAAATGCTCACAAGCACCTCCATGTGCCTTAATAGGATTCTACCCCCAGACTATATTTAGCACCATTGTCAAGTAAAAGTTACAAGGGTCTCAAACATTTGAGCAAAGCTTGTACATTATAAAGCAGTATCCATGTGTGTTTTTCTGTTCTATTGCATGCCCTTTTAAAGTGGCACATATATTTTACAGAATTTGAGTTTTGCCATTTGTCTAGATCATTATAAGTCAGCAGTGATACAGTATGCAGGTTGCATGCAAGAAAAATACTCTAGGATTGAATGGGATTCCATTTTAGATATGTTGGATTGGTTAGGATTTGGGTCTTTCTTCACCAGAGTTATGGCAAATCTCTTCATCCAGGCTTCAGCTAGAGTCTGTGTGAATGGAACTCTAGATGAGCCAATCCATCTCCAGCGATCTATCTGTTGGGGTGTCCCTTAGGCCCTTATTTGTATGTGCTGCTGCAGATGCCCTTGTATATTTACTAGAAGCAGCTAGAATGCAGGGGCAAATTAAAGGAATTTCCCGGGCAGGAGGTGACCAATTACTTAATGTGCACTTTGCAGATGATCCAACTTTGACCCCTCAGCTATCACAGCCCTCTGTTGAAGGCACCATGCTGTGTCTAGATATCTTTGCTAAAACCTTGGGAGCAGTGCTGAGTGAGGATAAGCCCGAAGCTCTTATTGGTCAAGATGATCCACCTAACTCTCTGAAGAAGTGGAGAATAATACCACGGGCCAAGATTATCAGGGATTTGGGTATTTCTTTGGCATTGATATTTCTCCAGCAGAGCAATGGAGGTGGGTAACGAACAAATTTGAAAACAAAATCCAAACATGGCATAATTGGGATCTTCCTTTAGCAGAGAAACTTGCAGTAGTAGGAAAAATCCTGGCAACAGGGCATCTTTACTACATGACTTGTCTTTTCCCTTCACAGGCAAAATAAAAGCGATTAGAATGGCGCTGCAAAGTTTTCTCTGGGAAAAGAAAGGGGGGGTTAAAGCATTGTGCTTGGCAGCATGGGATATTTGCACTATTCCAAAAGAAAAAAGGGGCCTAAGCATTACAGCCATTAGAGCTGAGGGAACAATCCTTGCAACAAGTGGATAGTGTCATTGGAAAGGGCCCATTGCAAGCTTTGTCAAGCACTGTTTGCTGTCATCCCAACATATTCAAGGCATCAGGGGGGAATTCAATCTTGCAACATTCTTCGAAATGCAAAGGCATCAATATCTCAGGCTCAACAGTCCCGAAGAGGCTATGGGATGCTTGGAAATCAGTTATAACTATTCTTCCCTGGGAGTACGAGGGTCCCAGAAATGGATGGTATCTGGCATCCAGACCCATCTAGAATTTTCCATACCCCTGGGGTCAGGGTGGCTTATTATGATGTTATTTTGGGTAGAGGCTTGCCAGGAAAAGCTTTTCTATTCAGGAGATCTTTGGAATAAGGCACAACATGCATGACATACAAATAGTCTCTGAAAGTTGTTGCTTAAAACTCGGTATTCAGGATTTGGGGCTGTGTTGGAGGGAATGGAAATGGAGTAATGGCAAGTCCTTCAACTATGAACCAAGGACTTGTGTAACAGACTGAGACATGAGACCCTTATTACTCCTCGCCTAAATGGGAAGTGGGGGACCGGTGTCTCCGAGGAAAGGTGGAAAAAGAGATGCTGGATTCTCTAGCAATCACGAAGCTCATTCAAATACAAATTTTTGGGCAAGTTGATGCTCCGTCAGGGTTTGGCATTTAAAGCACCCAGTAAAGCAAACATCTCTGATCCATTCTGTGTCCACGGTCAAAAAGATGAAACAGTGAGGCATGTCTTATAATGGTGTCCAAATGCTGGGACCTTCTGGGCATGGTTTCAAGCAGAATACACTGTACAGTTATTTGTTCACAGTCCCCCTAAACTGGAGAGGGCCCCTCCTATGTTGCTTGGCTGATTGGGGATTGTTGCAGAGAGTAATGGAAAATGATGTGATTGTATGCTATTACTCTCATTTGCAAAAGACGGTGCACAACTACTTTTCAAGGAAACAATTCCCACAAACAGTTGGGAGAATAGAGTGTTCAGAAATGATTTGGCATTCCATATTAAAGCTAGAATTGGTGTTCAAAAAGGATTGAGACTCCCTGCCCCTTGGGGCACAAACTTATATGTTGCCTTTCTAGCTTTCATAGGAAGAGGCTTTCCATGCAACTCTTGTATCTAACCATTATAACTCTATGTCTATCTGTTGTAACTTGTAAGTTTGGTGTTTATTGGATGTAACATAAATCGCATTTTCAAAAAAGAAAAACTTGAGTAAGCTTTTGCAGCATAATTGGACCATTAATAAATATATCCGCAATTAGCTGATCCTAAGTCATTTCTATCAAATGATTTTTCTTGGATTTTCCTGAAAGACAATGTAATCATAAGTGACAAACTGCAAACATGAAACAAAGTGTCTAAGCCTAAAAGTGATGGTGTGCTGATAGACTTAGCAAAGGTAAAGCAAGAAAAATTCACCAGCAGTTCCATATCAAGAAAAAAATGCAGTAGCTTGAAAAGTGGTGAAGATATATGAAGCTTAATGTCGATTTTTTTTCTTGAAGATGGAGTATAGCTGAATCAAGAACAAATGCCAAACCGTGGCAAAGACGAAAATAATTATCATTCAGAATCTGGCACACTATATGTAATGTTCAAAAGCAGAAATTGGGACTGTTGTACTTTTTGACAGTAAAGGTGAAGACAATAGCCTAGAAGCAAGGGATTTCAACAGAATCTTCATAAATATGCAAATGCCACAACAAATTGCCACCATGCTACATAAATTTGCAACTTGTTCATAATCGATTTACTGCAGCAAGCTAAAAACTGTGTTTGATTATTAAGTCAAAAAATTAATGCTGGACATGCAACCTTCAGGAAAAGCAACAACCATTCTGATGTAATTGCTGCGGCCAAATATTACATTCTTCAGTAAAGGCCCAAACCATAAGGGCTAAAATAATCCTTCACAATTCAAATTTCCCCAATTTGTTTAAGCAGGCAATCAGTTTCCGTGTCAGGATCAATTTTATCCAGTTTCATGCGTTGAAGCACTTTGGAAGGAGATTTTCCAGCTTGAATATATGTACGTAATAATGAGTTATAAGTAACTGTGTTGACATGATCAACACCTCTCAGCCTTTTGAAAATGTCCTCTGCTTCATCAACATCACCTAACTCTTCAAAATGCTTAAGAATGGCTAGTGCCTTTTCAGGTGCTGGCTGCCATTCACGATATTTAACTTGTGAAATGGCTTTCTTCATGGTCTCTATAGCTCGATCCATTTGCTTGTTCTCTAAATATCCATCCACAAACATTTCCCATGTTTTGTAATTTGGTTTACCTCCTTTTTCCAAAGCATGTTCAAGAAACGACTCTGCCTTTTCAATCATTCCTTTTGTGATATAAGCACCAATTAGTAGATTGGGCACTCTGACATCATAACTTAAGCCATTGGATTCCCACTCTTCAAAACATTTCTCTGCTCCCTGCAGATCTCCAAGTTTGACCAATGAAGAAAGCATACATATATAGCTAGTGTTGGTCATATTAGAAAATCTTAGCCTTATCAGTCCCCATACCCTATGCACCTCAACTATATTGTGGATACCAGCATACATGGTAATAAGAAAATTATAAGCAAAAAGCTCTTTTTGAGGCATCTTTTTCTCCATTTCTTTCAAAGCAGACTCTGCCTTTGCAACAATCCCTGCATCAACATAAATGGCTGCCAAGTTACTATAAGTGGTCCAATCAGCACCGACTCTACCATCACGTTTCATTTCATCAAACACTTTCTCCACTGCACCAATGCCTGACATAGCAGCACAGCTCTTCATCCAAATGTTATAAGTAAATGTGTCAGGCACCACATCATTTGCCTTCATTTCCTGTATAACAAGAGGTACTTTCTCTGGCTGACCTGTTTTATAATAAAGAGTCATCATGTTGTTGTATGGAACTGCATTCAAGACAAAATCCAATTCCTTCATCTTTTCCATGAGTCCTTCTGCCTTTTCAACCAATTCCTCTCTCACATAACAATTCAGAAGTGCACCATATGATTGATGGTTCTTTGCTCTCTCAGGGAGATCTGTAAAATACTTTTCAGCATCATCTATGCCACGAACTCTAGCTATCAAGTCCAAGCGGATAGCCAAATCAGGCAAAGCCAACCGGAGTCCTCCACTACCATCCATCCACTCTGAAACCTGTAATCATAATGCGATCAAAAAATACAGATCTGAAAATAGGAATACTCTAAGTAATTTATGAACCTGCAGATGTCAAATCCACAAAAAATATTGTATTCTAACACAACTCAATACTTCATAGTGCGAAATCAGATAAGCCTTGGACTCAAAGTCATTGACTCGAGCCAGAAAATTATTCTGTAATGCGTGGTCCAACTACAAAGCAAAGATCACAACTATCTTTGAAATTCCAGGTTATAAATGGGAGTACAAGATAAAGATAAGATAATTTTGTTAATGTCCAATAAATGACCCCAAATGACCATAAATAGGTCAAGGTTTATAAGAAATCAGCAGAAAAAAACAGCAAGGGGAAAACTGGTGAATTTGATAACAAAGCCTTGCACCATCAGCCAATCAAATATTAGTATACCAGTCACTTGAAACAGAGTTAACTATTAATTTTTAGTTAAAAAAATACCATAGTAGCCAAAGATGTCCAGAGCTAGAATATGGTGACAGGGGACACTCTCGTTCATATCCAATAAATCAAAGAGTTACCAGATTTGCCACCCACGGGTGGTGATCCGGTTTCTGGTGCAGATTGGAAACACGGATTTGCTGATCCACAGCAGATTTTCCATTGCTGCTGCATTGTTTTCCTGCTTCCACATCCATTCCAGAAACAGAAAACCCATGCAGGAAATGTTTCCCAAACATCAAGATCCATTTCTTGCTGTAGGAGACATTTTGTGCATAAAATGCAAAAGTAAATAAAAGCAAAATTTGGCCTGCCACTTTTGGAGAGAAAGGAGACATGGATGTGAGGAAATATATTTTAGTTTTTCTTCACTCATTGAATGGGAGGCTTGACATTGGCTTGCAAAACTTCATTTGTTAGGCCAAGAGGAGAATTGGTGCTGATTTGCAAGTTTTTTTCCTACTTGTTTAGCGTTATGTGTTGCCTTTTCAATGGACCTAATTTGATGCCTCTGGATGTTAGTTCTTATATTCTGCTCAAGACCAGTGACATACATTTGAATTAAATGATCTGAAGATAGCCCTGGAACACAAGTTGCAAGTATTTCCCACTCACCAGCGTTTTCTTCCACTGCTCCTCTTTCCATTTCCACTGGATGAGTTTTGTAAAAATGTCCTTTTCTTCCATGACCTGGAACCTCTTTAAGAAATCCTTCTTGAATGCATCCTAGCTTACTAATACATTGGTTGTCTGGGTTGTCCACCACATGAACCAATTGTACACAGGGCTTTCCATATTCATTGATACTATTTTAATTTTTCATCGTCGTTTTCAATGTGGTATAATTTTAAGTACCTTTTAGCTTTCTTGATCCATCTGGTACCTTTACTAGTGTACTAAAAGGAGGAGAGAATAGAAAAACACAATACTTTGGAGAACCCCTAAAAACAAAGCAAGATAAGATAAGATAGTTTTTTAATGTCCAACAAATGACCACAAAAGTAGGTCAATGGGACTAAACAGTACACCCAATAACATAAGGTACAATGCGGGAGTTCATTGGGATCAAGAGTTGGTTATTGAACTTGTGGATCTTCGGCATGAGTATTGGGGTTTATTTTCGAAAGACTTGACGAAGATGAAAGGGATTGTTGGATCGCTAGGAGAAAAGAAAATTGAGCTAAGCCAAACCAATGAAGAAAGGGTCATAAAGCATGAATCCCAGGTTAAACAAGATCTTGACATAACGCTAAATGCAGGCCTTATTTTTCTAATAGATTAGATCAGCCCCATCGTGATACAAAATAAGAAGACTAGAGGGATAAGGATTTGTATTAATTTCTGCACGATGAATCAATGATGTGTGCATGACCCTTTCCCTGCACCTTTTATAAATGAAATCTTGGAGAGTGTTGTGGGAATGAAGTGTACTCCTTTACATATGGGTTTTAACTTTTTAGGCTACCATCAAATAAGAATTGCAGAAGAAGATAAAAAGAAGACCACCTTTGCCTCTGAATCAGGGAGTTTTGCATATAATTATGCCCTTTGGTCTAAAGAATGCGCCTACAGTTTTTTTAAGGATAGTTGTGGCTGCATTTAGAGATTTCACACAAAAGTTTTGAAGTCTATTTGTATAAGTGGATAGTGTTCAGCATAGTGAAAGATCACATACAGGTGTTGAGATTAATGTTTGAAAGAAGTAAATAGTCGCAGATTGACTTAAATTTGAAGAAATACACCTTTGCACACCATTTGGAGTATTATTGGGTTATGTGGTGTGTAAGGAGGGTTTGTTTCTTGACCAAGCTAAAATAGTTGCAATAATTGATATGCCAACACCAACAACTATAAACATATTTCCCGCAACTTTGGGCCATACAGGCTATTATAGGAAGTTTATCAAGAACTATGCTACCATAATTGCACCTTTAGAGAAATTACTGAAGATAAAAAAGAGTTCATCAAAACAAAGGAGTGTGATGAAACATTTAATACATTGAAAGAGAAGTCAGTCAATGCTCCAACACCAATCTTCCCTAATTAGTCAAAGACTTTCTATGCACATGGGTGCATGTTTATACTTTAAAAGTTGCAATTGGAGTTGTACTAGCACTACCTGGAGAAACTGATGTTGATCATCCCATTTCTTTTGCTATTAGAGAATTATTAAATGCATAGAAGACTTATGCTACAAAAGAATGAGAAGGAATAGCTACAGTGCATGCACTGCAAAATTTAGACATTATCTACTAGTGAACTATTTCAAATTCTTTACTCACCATTCTGCACTAAGATCTTTACTCAACAAACTTGTGCTAGAGGGAAGAATTTGCAGGTGGCTACTTTTGTTCCAAGAGTATGATTTCTATATAGTATCGGAATCATATAAGGATAATGTGGGACCAGACCATCTATCCAAAATTCACTTAGGAGAAAATGGGGGAGAAGTAGATGATGAATTTCCAAATGCACACTTGTTTAGAGTGAAAGCATTCCCATACCAGTTTGCAAAAATGGCAAAATTTGTAACTATACCATCAGCACCAAACAATTACAAAGTGGCTCAAAGAAGACAAATGGTAGTAAGAACTGCAGATTATCAATTAATAGAGGGACATCTCTACAAACTTGGTGCAGATGGAATTTTAAGGAGACATGTGTTGGATTGTGAGAGATGATATATTATATGAAGCACATGAAGGAGTAGGACATAATGCAAGAAAACCCACAGCACAAAAAGTGTTGTTGATGTTTTGTAGCTTCGGGAGGTATTCCCACTAGTGGCCTAGGTGTTGGGCATGTGGGAATCTTTGTTGGCACCAAATTACACTTTTGTTTGGGTGAAAAAGCCCTTGGGATGAGGCTAGGGCTTCATGGCATTGATGGGCTTTGTGGGCTTGTGTAGAGGCTTCACACCCACAAGGAGGAATAAAATAATCTAATTTAATGTTGAGTTTAGTGGAGGGCTTCTTAGAGTAAGCTAAGGGATTCTAGACTCACATTAGACTCCTATATAAGGAGAAGAGAGATTGTGACAAATCTCATTATGACATTATGGAGTTAGCATAAGTGAGTGAGCACTTGTGCTAGGAACTTGGAAATTTCAGCAAGGGAAATTCTGCAATTTTAGCAAATATGGCCTAGGGTTTCTTGGACATTTTGTTTCTGTTCTTTTCCATCCAAAGAAGACATACATGTGTGAGAGAGGAGGAAAGACAGTCGTACAGGAGGAGAGAGAAGGTCGCATGTGTGGGGCAGATTGTACAGTAGTCCGTACAAATTCACATGTGCGAGTACAGCAGATCCATACAGTCGCATGTGTGGTACAGACAAGTTTGTACAGTCACATGTGTGACAAGAGCAATACAATCGCACATGTGGAGGGTTTTTAGGCTCGCACATGTGAGTTTTTGGGCAAGTAGCATGTCCGTACAAGCTGACATCAACAGCCATACGATTGACGTCAGCAAGTCGTACAGGGGACCTACAGCAGATTTGCAAATTGGAATTTGTCCCGGGTAATTTGTTGATTTTGTTGTTTCTAAGAGGACTGGTTTTGTCCTCAGATTTGGTGTCTTTGTGACTGTTGGGAAGGTTAATTTTGCCCTCAGAAATCTCTGAATTTGACAATTTACAGAACAGAAAATTTTGTGTCTCAAATGATTGGATGATTTATCTTTGATCTTGTTCTTTCCGCTGCTGTAATTTCCAGTCAACAATTTTAGTGTAAAATTGTTCAGTGATAATAGCTAGGGTTTACTGTTGGCTCACTTGGAAGTAATTTTCAGATCTGAAATTAGTTGCATATGAAAAATTGACAGATACAACCAACTTATCCATTTACCTCGCTTATCCCCTGTATATATTCAAAGGTATCCCTCCAAGCACTTGTTAACCACCTCTATTTTGCCATATGTTTGAGGGTGATATGCAATACTTATATTAAAAGTGACCCCCGTTGATTTCAAAAGTTCCGGACAAAAGTGACTAACAAACTTGGGATCTCTATCACAAATGATGCGATAGGGGAGGCAATGGAGCTTATAGACGTCCTTAAAGAATAAATCAACAACCCCATAAGTTGTAAACTTGGTAGTCAAGGGAATGAAATGAGCATGCTTGGTTAAACGATCAACCACCACAAACATAGTAACATTACCTTCAAAGTGGTAGACTAGTGATGAAGTCCATAGATATCTCTTCCTGCTTCTAATTGAGGATGGAAATAGGCTAGAGACCACAATAAGGAACAATTTCCACCGAATTGCTTTGGCAAGTGTCACATTCTACCATGTCTACTTAATATCGAACTTCATTTTCAGTCAATGAAAATTGGAGGAAAAACTCCTATAAGTTTTGTGGAAACCCACATGACCAACGGAAGGAGATGCATGCCCATGTTTAAGAGCTTACATAATAAGAGGAGAACCAAGCCGAAAATGGATGTGATTTTTAAAGAGGATAACACAATTCCTGATAGTCCAAGGTTGGCCCTTCTCACCATCAAGAATGTCTTGCTAACACTAAACTATGGGAGGATTTAGTGTGTAGTTTGTGAGGAGCTCTTATGCCGAAGTAGGGTGGATAACTAAGATGGCGTTAAATGTGGGTGGTTCATCTCGTCGAGATAAGGCATCAACAACAATACTCTCATTACCCTTCTTATATATGATCTCGAAGTCATAGTCTTGGAGCTGAGAAATCCACCTTTGTTGCTTCTCTATTTAACTACCTTGAGTCAATAAGTGCTTCAGGTTGAGATGATCAGTTTTAATGAAGAACCAAGAAGTTAGTACATAGGCGGAATTGATGCCACTTAACCATTGCATGAAGTATGGCCAACATTTCTATGTTGTATGTAGACACGTGCCTCTCTCTATCATTCAACGTGCAGATTTCAAAGGCAATGGGTCTATCAACTTATATGAGTACTGTAAGGCCGAACCCACAAGAATCACATGCATTGGAGAAGGGTCAAGTGAAATCAAAGGTAGTAAGCATCGATGTTGAAGCAAGCATTGCTTTTAAGTTCTCAAAAGATTGTTGTGCCTTGGTGGACCAATGAAAGGCGTCCTTCTTTGTTATTTCAGTTAAGGGACAAGCAATAACAAAGAATTTGTGGATAAATCTACAATACAAGCCTGCTAAGCCCAAAATTCTTAAAGCTTCTTAAGGGTCATACGCACTGCCCACTCTTGAATGGCTTGGATTTTGGTAGAATTAGTATGAACACCTTCTACAAAGATAATAAGGCCAAGATAAACCAAGGAAGTCTTCGAAAATTCATACTTGGATTCCTTGGCATAGAGCTTATGTTGGGATAAAGTATTTAATACTAGATCCAAATGCTCTAGATGCTCTGTGAATATTCTACTATATATGAAGTATATCATCAAAGAAAACCATAGCAAGGTTGCGTAGAAACTTACCAAAAACATTTCTCACTAAAGCTTGAAATAGAGTAAGACCACTATTAAGGCCATATCACATCACCCAAAATTGGAAGTGGCCCTGGTGAGTCATAAATATAGTGATCTCTTGGTTCTAGAGTCATATAGGTATCTGCTAGTAGCCTGCACAAAGATCAAACTCTTAAAAGGACTTGGCACTATCTAGCTCATACATCAAACCATCTATGTGAGGCATGGGGAACGTATTCTTAATAGTGATCTAATTAAGTGCTCTATAATCGATAAAGAGATTGTAAGAACCATCCATTTTCCTTGCCAAGAAAACTAGGGAAACATAAGGGCTCTTGCTAGCAATTATGTTTTCAGCTTCCAAAAGTTCCTCCACAAGCCTTTCAATCTCAAACTTCTGAAGATGGCCATATCTTAAGGGGTGCAACCATTGTGGGATCTTTGGTGGGGTCAAATCAAATAGAATGTTTCATTCCCCTTTCAGTGGATGTTTTACAAGCATCTCCTAGAAAACCACCTTATATTTCTGAAGTAAGGTAGAGAAAACTAGAGCGAAAGTTTGTTGAGAAGGAGTTACCTCCATACAGTGCAAGCAAGCCATGAAGCCAAAGTGGCCCTTCTTCAAAAGTTTAGACATGTGTTTTGAGTCCACAATCTGGATGCTCTTAGATTCCAATCCTTTGAGAGTGATTTCACAACCATCTTGGTAGAAGGAGATAAAATTTTCTTGATGGTTAGTGGAGTAGGTACAAATGGAAATAAGCCACTCCTACAACATCGATGACATAGAAGTCATCCTTTAGGCTATAGTATTCCATAGTAAGATCCACCTTATGTGCTACACCTTCAAATTGAATATGTTTAGGGCCTGGGACATTGATGGGAAAACATTCAAGAGTATCTAAATGAAGACCCAAATACTGAACTTGTTTCTTATTAATAATGTTTAGTGCATTGCCAAGATCAACCATAACAAGACCCTTTATCTTTTAATATGGGCATAGAACTTGAAGGTATCCAATGATCAATCTACCCAGCCCAATGATTGCAATAAGGAAGACCAAGGGTTCTCCAATTTCTATTGGAGGAGGGGATTTTTCTTATGGCCTCAAGTCATTATTTGGTTCTTCGAGAAGGGTATCCTTTATGAGCTCATATTCAGAGTGAAATTGGCATAGGTCTTCAGCCATAAAAGGTTTCAAAGTATTACATACATGACCCTTAAACCAAGGTTGGGAGCATTTACAACAAAGGTTTAATGGTGAGGGATTAGAGTTTTGGGTGGAATAGTGGCCAAGGCCTTTGATTTGTGGCATTTCAAATTCCCCTTCTTCCTTGGCCTTCATATCCTATGTATAACCCCCATTTAGCAGAAGCAAGTATTTATCTCTTAGTGGATTCAATATGACTCTCCACACTTCTAGCTATAGTAATGGTTTTTTCAAAAGAGGCAGGTTCCAACATTTTTACCTCAATCTATATTTCTATCCATAGATTTTAAATATAGATGTTCCACACCAAATTTGTTGAGAGTTTGGCCTTTGTATCAAGGACCTGGAACTTCTCAATGTAATCTTCAACCATCAAGTCCTTCTAGAAAAAGTGCATGAGCTTAACATTACAAAGATCATCCCAATTACGTCTTGCTCTCTGAGTTAATACCTCTTAGCTCTGCAAAGTCACTAAAATCCCTCTAGGGTTTTTAGCAATCCATCTCTCACCCCAAGAATAGGTGGCCCCATCCAAATGTTGCAGTGCCACATTCAACTTATCCTCCTGATGATATGTTTTGCACCTAGAATGCTAGTTTGACCTTGCCTAGCCATGTATGAACTTCTACTTTCCCACCAAAGTCATATTGTGGGATCTTCTTTTGAAGGTTGAAGATGGGTTTGTAATGGTTTTCTATCCTCAATGATCTTGAAGGGGTATTTCCTTTCAATCCAAAAGGGTTAAGCTCCTCTTAATGACCCTCATGATTATGATCCATGGGACCTTTACCTAGGGCTTGTAGCCGCATCATCTCCCTGATTTCTTCTGTAAAAATATTGAAGTCTCCTTGAAACACTACCTTAGTCACATACTAAGATTTAACTTTCAGTTTTACTTTTTCTTGTAGAGAAAACAAAAGAAACACACAACAAGAGCGTAAATTCACTGAATCTCTGGTACCAACTTGCGGTGTCCCTGTAACCAAATGGAGCTACTACTGCAACAAAATAGAAAAGAGGCAATAGTAACAGAAAATAAACAAAGAAACAATGGACGCCCCTGCACACCCAAGGGTCAATTGCACCTGCAAATTTGAGTATTGAAGAAAGACATCTCTAATGAACACCAGAAACTAGTTGGTATGTGTTGATAAAATCATATGAAATACATATGAGAGGGGAGGAACCCCTATTTATAAAAACGGCGTGGAAAAAACCCTAACCTAATGCCTAAGTCATTAATAACAGTCACTAGGCCCTTGTTATATAAAATGGCCTTTTACAAATATAACATTAATACAAAATCATGAGCATACACACAAAATGGCTCACGTACATTGAGTCTAATACCTACTAAGGATGTTGTGGTTAGGTACACAACAACAGATATCTACAGAAGGATTGTGACAGAGGCAGCTCCAAGAAGCTTGGATAGTAGAAGATAGTTGATGACAGAGGGGTTCCAGTCTCCAGAAGAATCTCTAGCAGCCACTGGTGACAGAAAACGTCAACAAAGCTAGCAGACAAAAATCTGAAATCAAATGTAGAACAGGAGATCCCGATAGATAAAAATTCAGAGATCAGCCCTTCTTGATGGAGCAGATGACAATGGTCTGCAAATAATTCTTGGCAGCAACCAGCAACAGTTTAAATAAAATTTTGACAGAAGTGTGGAAAAGTCTCGGTGTGATTGATAGCAGTGAATAGCAATAAATCCACACAGCAGCAGGGAATTCCTCTGGCAGCAGCAGCAAACACAAATTATTCGTGATGAATTGAGCAGCAGCAGACTGAACTTTGAGCAGAAAAATTAACATGGGACAACACATGGGCAGCATGCGCAAATCTGATGTGGCAGCAGCTGATTTGGCATTACTGCAGGTTCACATAGGGCATGATTTGGCATTACAGTAAGCTCACCAGGCATAAGGGCATGATTTGGCTCGTTTGTGCACAAATGAGTCAATGACACTTAGACTCTTATATATATAGGAATTAGGTGACATTGACATTGACCCTAACACCCACCACGTGTCATGACATGCCAACCACACAGGGTGGATGAAGGCAACCAATGGGGACCACAAGGGTGCCTATTAACAGGTTACGACACAAGTCAAGATTAGCCGACATAACTCCAACATCCCCCCTTAAAATTGACTTGGGGACAGAAATAAGGAGAGTTGGCATAAAGGACAACCATGAGACAACATGCAGCCACTACAGTGTGGATACATATTGGACCATGTAAATATTACATCCCAACATTTGTTCCTGTGAAGAAGGAGATGTAGGGAAACCTTTAACAAGGACTCCTCCAAATTCATTTTGGGGAAGGTATTTGTATTCAGAGCTGAATCAGAATCTTGCGTTACAGCTAGGTTAGATTTTTCAGGAAAGAGAATGATTCTCAGGAGTCGCCCTTCTGGCCTTTGTTGGACAAGGAAGCCTCTATAGGAAGCTCTTAACACTATGTGCAATGCCTTATGCAAATCTCTAGATTATAAATGTAACATAAGATGCAATATTCTAAAAAAGAAAGAAGCATCAGCCACAAGGAGGTGAACATAAAATCTGAATTTTCCTAGCATTAAAATGGTTATTTCATGTATTATTTCAACTTTCTCCTTTACTTGCTAATTACCTTTCAATTTCTTAATCTTTTTCATCATGTTTCATAATGTTATAAATTTATTTCAAACTTTCGATTGTTTCAAATGCATGTTGCAGAACTCATCTGCATACTTTCTGTATTTCTTTGGAAAGGTGAATTTTGCCATGCAGTTGCATTCATGTCCATGGGATTTCAATCTGCATTATAGCAATGATGTGTAATTTTTATCTGTCATCAACAGGAAAGCCATTCATGTTTAAAATCCATCTACAGTTTTAGTAAGAGGATTCATTGACAGTGTCTAAAGAAACAGAAAAGTCAATAGCCCTAAAAATATTACAATGTACTATAACTTATTACATTTATGAGGTTAATGAAATACATTTCACATTTCATTATGTAAGAACTAACATCTAGTTTATTAGAATTATTTTAAATGATACAAATGAAGAATACCCTCTCTCCCACTATAGACCAACCTTGGAATTAAACACGGTTACTCTACTTTTCTCAATTGTACACACCTGTATATGTTATTTGCAGGGTATTATTTGTCAGTGAATAAGTGTCATTTTTGGTCAACTAACTAAACTGTTTTTGGTCTTCCTCGCCATCAATCTGGATAGACTTGTGTTCTTAATAGAAATAATCAAAACTGCCAAATGCCTTATTAAAATGGGTATGAGTCAGGGGAGATGTCAAAAGACTTGGATGTCCTTCACAACCATTTTCCCAATGACAGAAGGGCTCCAATTTTGCCACCAGACTGAAAATAGACAATTGAATTTTTGTCTGTTCAAATAAGAAGCATCTTTAACTTTTAGAATATGAATGCCGGCTTGTTAAATTGTTGTCGCATTTTGAAATCAACGCCCATATGAGTAAGCCCCGCCCTCTGTTAAAAGCGCACAGAAAACTAATGGGCTTTTACCATTCAGCCCCCCTCTCTTGGGTGACTTTGTTGGATCCTCATTT
>CBVK0102495699.1:0-17538 GCA_900067695.1 Picea abies
CANGAAAACATTTGCAACACATTCAACAAATGTTGAGCACCCTACAACAACATAAGTTATATGTCAATCTAGAGAAATGTGCATTTGGCATGCAAATAATTTAGTATCTAGGATACATCATGGATGAACATGGGGTGCGTGTGGACCCAACCAATATCCAAGTCATTTGTGATTGACCATCCCTAACGACTCTAACAAAGTTTTGTATGACAACTTCTACCATAGGCTCATGTTAGGGTTCTCTCATATCCCTTGGCCCTTAAGCCAAGTGACTAAGGGTGGAGATAAAGCCAATTTTTTATAGTTTGAGTCACAACAGAAAGAACTCGAGGATCTGAAACACTACCTCTGCGCAACTCCAGTCCTCACTCTACTAGACCTGCAACAACCATTTGAGATTGAGAAAAATGCCTTGAATATGCTATTGGTGCAATCCTCACTTGGAATGGACATATGGTGGCTTATCACAATGAGACATTCTATGATGTTGTTCACGGGTATCCCACCTATGACAAAGAGATGTAATCCAATGTGTAGGCATGCCAACGGTGGAATTATATTATGGGAAAGGAAACGATCATCAACATTGATTACAAGCCCTTGCAATTCATGCAAACACAAGGAAAATTACAAAATGGCAGCCATCATAAGTGGTCCATGTACTTCCAACAATGACGCAAATTGGATCATTGACATACCTTTGTAAATTTTGTAAATAAACATATCTTTGTTTAATTTTACTTTTGGGTAAAATGGGAGTGGAAACAAATAGTTGTGAAGGTTGGCCTTCCAAAGGTGGCCCATTAAAAGAATGAGGGTTGTAGCGAAGAGCGAAATGAAGGGAGATGCAAGGAGAATTAGGGGAGAACATCAACATAAATGGAAGCTCGAAGAAGACAAATTGCTCGAAGTTTGATGGACAAAGGAATCAAGAATCTTGTCCACACTGAGTGAAGGTTCTTCTTAGCCATGCAATATGTAGTTTGGGGTTTGACAGTGAGTAACAATACGCAGAGTCTGTGTATAGCTCACTCCTTTGTAATTGTCTCCTGAGTTTAGTAAAATCTCCAATAAATGTTGGTTGTCCATGCCAAATATCTATATTTTGTGATTTAATGTTGTGAATAAGTGTCATTGTGTTACTATTTAATTTTGGGGAATTTCTTGGTGTTTCAAATTCCATTTTAAATTACCCTCCTTCCATGCTCGAGTTCCCTTTTCCTGCTAGTCGATTTCATCTAGCTTGGGCAATTGAATACATGGTTGGGTGACTTAATTACATACTTGGGCCTTTCTCTCACTCCCAGAGTCAAAATTGTTGTTTGTTGGTGTCTAAATTTTCCCACAGGGAATTCATTATGTTTTTGTCATTTCTGGGGCGTTTTCCTTTGCTCATAAGCTACATTAAGACCATATTGTGCATTTTGGTGTTGCTTGGGCATTTTTTATTTTCCCACGATCTAGATAAAATAGTTTTCTTCTTCGCCAATTACCCAATTCACCCCAAATGTTTTTTTTATTGTCGTTGGTTACTAGGTTCATTCTCTAAACATTTTTCGACATCACTAGTCACCAAATCTCCTTTTAGACGTTTTCCTCGATTGTTGGTTTCCCAATCCAACTTGCAAATTTTTTCCCTTCTCTGTTGGTCATCAAATTCACTCTCTAAACAATTATCTTCACTGTTGATCAACCCACTCGTCCTTGAAAAAATTTCTTCATTATTCGTTGACTGATTCTGCGCAAGTCATTTTCTTGTTCTTTATTCGGCCAACTATGCTTGCCATTTGACTGGATCTCCTCTATGGTCAATCAAGTTTCTTTCTCTTGGTCAACTCAACTTGTGGACAATCAATTTTCTTGTCTTTTGGTAGACCCAACTTAAGGATATTCAACTTGCTTGTTATTTGGTCGACTCGACTTGTGGGTGGTCGATGGGTCTGTATTTGATCGACTCGGCTTTTGGCTTGGCTAGTTCAGTTTCCATCAGTGGAAGAGAGCTAAGATTATAATTGTATTGTAGAGGTTTTCATGTTGGTGAAATGGATAGGCTATAAGCCTTCTGTTTACATATCAAATGGTATCAGAGCTCAAGTTTGAATGCACCTAGTGAGACCTATATGGTAAGTACCAGCAGTGACTACAAAAGAAGTGGAAAATTGTTGCTTTCAAGGCTAGAGTGAAGTAGAACATCAAGAATGGTGGGGGAACATTATGGAGAAGATGAGGAAGAAGATGCCAAGGTCTTATTGGCTTGATTAGAGTAAAGCATTGTTGCATTGACAAAGTTGGTGACACAATTGTTAGTAATGAAGAGAAAGGTAGCACACTCAACGTAGACTAATCATGGAGAACATAATGCTGGCTTGGAAGGTTCCAAAGGTGAGATGCTTGGAACTCAGGTAACAACAACAACTTTTCTTCATCTTCTAGTATTCCTTTCAAAGTTGAAGTGAAGCTTGAAATACCCATGTTTGATGGAAAACTAATGTTGAAGCCATGGATAGTTGGTTGAAACAATTGAAAGTTTACTCTGGGCCTTATCAAGTCCAAGAAACACAACAAATTTCCTTTACTCGTTTGAAGATGACTGTACATGCTTTGTTGTACTAGGAGAGTTATGTGGATGCACTAAGGATATGCAACAAGCCCATAGTGACAAAATGGGAGGACTTCAAGGCATTGTTGAAGTCACAATTCTATCCCGTAGTTTACAAAGAGGAACAACTCATGAAGTGGTAGTACCTTCAGCAAGAATGAGGACAAGGAGTGCAAGAATGCACTTTCAAATTCAAGAGGCAGGCCATCCGGTTAGGTATCTCTTTCAAAGAGCTAGGAGTGGTGATGAAGTACCTTGGAGGACTTTTCAACCATATTTGAAGACAACTGCATCTTCATGGTGTGAAAAGCATAGACGAGGCAAGAAAGGAGGCTCTCTACATTGAGCTGGAATCCAAGAAAGGAAAGCATCACATGGGCCAAGAAGAAACTAGCAAGAGAAGAGACAAGAAGATGACAGCCACATCCGAAAAATGGAGGGATCCTAATAGGCATTACAAACATTGCGATATAGATGGAAACACAGAAGAGAAGTGCTAGAAACTTCATCCAAAATTACATCCAAAGTGGTTAAAGTCCAAGGGGAAAGCTAAGGGAGCTATCGAGACAAAATAAGAAGTGGTAGAAAGCACCTCTGATCTGGGCGAAGTTGTGGCTTGCACCACATTGCAACAATGAAAGGTAAGTGGATATAAACATGCACTATTCCAAATCAAAAATCAAGTGAAGAACCGAAAGGTAAATGCCTTGTTCGATAGTGGTTCTCAATGTAATATGGTTTCTGAAACATTAGTTGATAAGCTTGGTCTAGAAACCTATGATCTAGTGCAACCAAGTTCACTAGTATGGTTGCAAGGGAAAATTGTTACGAGAATCACTCGACAATGTAAACTCAAGTTCGCCATTGGTGTTACTATTTTGATGAGGTAGAATGTGAAGTTGCACCATTGGACACATGTCGAGTGATGTTGGGTAGCCCCTACTTGTGGGATAGGGATGCTACCCTCTACAGGAGAGAAAACAAGTACCACTTGGTCAAGGGTGGCAATGCATACCTCGTCAAAGCACATCAAGAGAGAAATAGCATAACTCCTCTAGCAATGAAACAAGGGTAGACAAGAAGAAAACAAGCCACCTTCGTCATCAATGGAATGGTGGATATGCATAGGCAAATGGAGGCTTTCTTCTCCTATCTCCTTAATAGTCTAGCTTTTTGGGACCAAAATCCTTCAAATGGGAAGGTGTGATCCGAATTGGATCTTGGAAAATGTTTGTAAATGTTGTAAATAAACATGTTCTTGTTTTATTTATTTATTTTGTTTTTTGGCACAATGGGAAGGTGAAACAAAATGTTGTGATGGTTGGCCTTCTAAAGGCAACCCATTAAAAACAATGAGGGGTGTAGTGAAGAAGGAAACAAAAGGGAGATGCAAGGAGAAAGAGAAAAGGATAGTAGCGGAAATTAAAGCTCAAAGAGGGAAGCCTGCTTGAGGTTGAGTGGACGAAGGAGTTGATGTGCATGTTCACTCTAAGTGAAGGTGTCTTTGAGCCATGGCCTGTTGCAATTTTGATCTTCACAGTGAGTAACAATACACAGAGTCCATGTAAAGCTCACTCCTCTATAATATTCTCTTGAACGTAATAAAATCTCCAATGAATGTTGGGTTTTTGGAGTAAAACATTGTCTCAGATGTGTGTTTTTTCTCTGCAATCTTTTGGGTATGCTGATGTGATTAGTTATTGAGATATTCATTGAGTTATGATTTCACTAATTAACCTTGCATATTGTTAAGTGGAAGATAAATTATTTTAAATGTTGCATGGTCTTTGGAGGGGCAACATAATTATACTTCATTGAATTTGCCATTGGATTTGGTCATTAAAAATAGAAAACAAACTTATTCCGCAATAGTCATATGTGTTGGTGAATTGAGTGGACTCTTAGTCCCTCAATTACAGATCACAAACTCAACGAATGGAGGTTGTCCAATTGTCAACCTCTACCGAAAATGCACATGTTTACAATGTAATTCAGCTTAATTTTTAAAAAGTACAAGTAAACTTACAAAAAGACTATTTGCAAGTTACTTTGATTTTGGAGTTGAATTGATCTTGAAAATTGAATGTTCCATCGATGCTTTGAGTATGTCGATCTTTATGATAGCTAATAATGAGGATTTCTGAAGGAATTTTCAAGTTCCTCTAACTGGATCATATCATTCCCTCATCATTTGTCTCTTCTATCCTTTTGAGCTCACTCATATTAGGGTGTACCAATCATTGGCATAACTAACTGCCATGTTCTTCTTTCTTCATTAACCATCTAGTATTCAATGACATCATTGCTCCACTCTTCCTTACTAATTAAGTAAGATGGATGTCTACCTGTACAAGGGACTCACTAATTAAGTAAGTTGGATATTTGGTTGTACAAGGGACTCACTGGAAGCATGGAAACAATCATTATCTATGGATGAAGTACAGTTGAAACTCGTGGCTCATGGATTTGGAAATTTTGAAGTAGAGTCTATTCAAGAATTCAATGTGTGGAGAATTTATTTGGGAACCTTGAAGTAAATTCTAGACAAGAATGTGTGGAGAATAAATGAATATGAGGTAACTAGTTTACCATGCCATGAAAGTAACTCAAAGTGTCAGTTTTCACCCACAATCTACCACCAAATTATGCCCACAACAAGAAACTATTGAACCTTCGATGGCCAGAAAAAGAGGATGAGCAATTCAGTTTTCGAAACAATTAAAGGAATGATTCCTTCAATCTATGCAACATGCATATCTCATCTACACAAGATTCTACACATTTTTTAGCAGACTAAATCCTTGGGGTTGCTTTCTTCAAAGCACTCATGCCCTTGGAATTTCTACCACCAGAGCCACATATTGAAATGCTCAAGTACATGAGATTTACAAAAGTTTTCATTGAAAAGAGCTTCAATGTATGTGAGGGTAGGTGAGGGTATGCAAGGGCGATATTTACAAGTGATTAATCACTTGCTTTTGGAATATTGGTATGTCATCACTGAACTAATATGGAGTGCCCTGTACACCTTTATTATTTTTAATTTTTGAAAAAGAAAGGGAAAATACCAATACCATTTAATAGAACATTGAAGGATATTGTAGTTTTTCTGTGTTAACAAACATTATGAAAGCATTTATACAAGACTCATATGGTGGCGACAACAAAGAAATGATAAAGAAATGCATGGACACTCCAACTCCTATCAGGTACCTCTACAAACAGGTGGGTAAAGGCATTTTCAGGCCTTTCTAATGATGGGTCACTGTTCAATGGCTTGATCACTTGGAACGTAACATAAAACACCCTGTCCAAGGATGTGTTGACTAGCGAGGCCATGAATCTCTTTGGACAGATGAAGGATACATTCAAGATCCAAGATGTCATTTCCCATACTGTCGTCATCAAGGTTGAATGCTTCAACCTCTTCTCGATCTTCAGGATAGACAAGGGAGACAATCGATCCAACGACAATGCTAGAGAATATCAAGGCTCTGAGAGGAGAGAACTCGTAGCTTTTGCAATGGTTGTGGTCCAAGTTTTCATCTCACCCGACCTTCGACCCACCGTGAAATAAATCTAAGAGAACTTGGGGCGGCGATCAAGATACATACAATGTTCACAAATGTCAAATATGGACAAAAATGGGTGCAGGGAATGGGTTCAAAACGTAGATCACATTCTCAGAATGTTGGATCCCAAGATCTCCTACTCTTTGTTGCTTGGAAAGCCATGACCAAAAGAAGTGATGACCAAATTGAAGGTGGAGAAATGTAGTATGGATTTTGCAGAAGCATATTAGAGTTTCGAGCCCATGAATTCTACTGATATACCCACCATTTCTTTGATGATGAATCCTTCTCCCAACTCCTGCAAACAACAGTCAACGACAAGAGGAAGGAAGACTAGCAAACTAACGTAGATTGGAAAACTAGCAGGCAGAGGGACTTTTCTACACTCAAAAGGAGGGAACGACGCATAATTCAAGGATGTATGAAGGCAGATCTCTACAAACTCATTTTCCTAACTTGGATGGAGAGAAATGACGCCAACGGTCTTCCTAACACAACAGATTAGGGTTAGGTTTCTGAGTGTATCTGCACGTGGGAGGCATATTTGCAGGTAGATGGATAGACTCGCAAAGGAATATCCAAAGACGTTACTACACATGGGAGAATTGTGGAGTTAAACTAGGACACTATGGACAACTACCATAGCTTAATTCAGGCCCTAAGAACTATAGGTGCTTTGATATCATTGTTAGACTACACCATAATGGAGATGAACATGATATGCATTTTATTAATATGATACACATATAAATACATGATCTATGACCTTTGGATTCATCTTTCAAGAGGTTTTTTGGACTCCCGGTAACAGTTTCTATTCACTTGTGACTTTTCATATTCCTTTTCAAGTGAATAATCATAACCCTAACAGATTAGGTTTCCAACAGAAACTATAGTCTAATATGAACAACTTTGTTCTTATACAGCCATAACAAGTAGTTTGTCAACTTCTCATTCATCTTTGTTGGCACTACTTTACACTTGTTGCATAAACATTTTTGAAAATGGAAGTGATTTCATGCTTTCAATCCATACTTGCATCCATGGTTTTTATATGAAGGGCATGCTCGTGATTTCAAGAAGTGGCTCCTATAGAGTTTAGCTCTTCACAAAGGTTAGTTCAATACACAAAATTTAAAAATCCTTTAGAATTGAAGTTGTGCAACATAATGTAGCAAGCCATGGTCTAGTAGTAAGGTGTAGCACTTAACACAATGATGACTCAAGTTGGAACTTTGCTAGGCATGCTCCATGTTGAATTAGAATGAGGCCAAGTGCATGTTTTAGGTGGATTTTGATTGCATAGATTCCCCTAAGATGCAATTGCTTGGCCAAAAACTATTTTGAATTTGTCACCACTCCTCACGTTAATGTAACAAGCCATGGTCTAGTAGTAAGGTGTAGCACTTATCACAATGATGAATCGAGTTGGAACTTTGCTAGGCATGCTCCATGTTGAAGTAGAATGAGGCCAAGTGCAAGTCTTAGGTGGTTTTTGATCACATAGATTCCCCTAAGATGCAATTGCTTGGCCGAAAAGCATTTTGAGTTTGGCACCACTCCTTGCATTAATGTTGAGGGAGTGTTACCCAATTTAACTATCGAAAAATAGTTGAGCAACTTGAGTTAAAAATTTGTAATAAATGGCATCCACAATTCATATGGGGTAATATTGTATTCTTATTTACCTCTTTTCACTTGGCCATTAGTTCGCTTTACAACTTAGGGACAAGAAATATCTAGAAGGGAGAACTTTCTTGACATTGGATACAGAATGCTTGCCCATCCTCTTTTTTTCATAGCACCTTAATCTTATAGATTTTCGAGACTATTTCTATTACAATAGTCATCCATAGAGATATGAATATTATTTTCTCATGGAAAAAACATTTCATGTCAATATCTCATCCCTCGATACTTGTTACCTAGAGGTATTTTCATAAAGAGTGGCTTCTTGTTAGCATTGTGCCTTGCAAGTTTGGAGTAGAAAAGAGTAAATATGACCATCAACCCCAACAATAATTCAACAAATAAGACTTTAGCAATTATGTTAGATTCATTGCATAATTCTATTTATCATGACAAGCCCCTACTCTCTTTATGTATGGTTGTAGTGTTGATGTAATATATAATTTTAATTTTAAGGATGAGTAATTTTTTCTAAAATTTTACCCATTTTTAAGTTCAATATTTGAAATATAACAAAAATTGTCTTTGGGTATCAAGGTCCCTTTTTTACCTTATATCATATCCAATTTAGCATGACTCCACTATACTCTTTCTTGCACTGTAATTATGTGAATTTTTTTACCAGCTACAAAGTAATTTCTTATATAGGTTTGTTGTTTTGTTTCAATTAGAATCAAGCAAAACATCTCACTAAAGTTGTCTATAAGTATAATATAAAAATGTTTTAGATCATTACAAATAAATGACCAATACAAATAAGTCGAATCATCTCCTTATAAATTGAATATAAAATGATTTCGTCACAAGAGTTGAGCTAAACTCAAACTTCCTAGGAGGCAATTAACCTCCCATACTTAGATAAGACTACCATGTAGAAAATACATACATTAATTAACCATGTCTAAGCTAGTGTGCATTACTAGCCAACTACATAGTTTGTCTCAATGAATACAATCTAAATCTACTAATATTGCCTAAATTAAGTTTTAACCATAATGCAAGCCCCAAAGAATAGCAAATGATTGTATAGGAACTTTGGTTTACACCTATGCCCTCACAACTCAACTATTATGATGCTTTTATATTTAGCTATTCCCTATGTTACATGGTCTTCATGCAAAATTTGAAACATTCAAATCTCATGAAGATCAAACATAAGTCTCATCATGTTTTAGCAATTACTATACCAAACAAGTTGTCATATTAAAAAATGTAAAATGGAAAATAAAAAATGCCCACATATCAATCTCATTGATGCTCGTACAAGCTTTAGAAAAATCTAAATAAGGATTTCATTGATAAACCATTTTTCTTATTAGGTAAATATGATTACAACAACCATACAATGCACAAATATATAATATTTAATTTCATGAATATTTGAGTATATGGGTTAGCATCCTTTATGCAACTTTGTAAGCATCCTAAAGGGAAATTATAAATCCAAAAGGAGAAAGAGAGAGTGAATTTAGTTCAAATGATAATTGATATGTTATAGCCATGTTATTTCCATTAAAAAAAAAGTAATATTGTTCAAAATCTACAAATTCTCATACACTTGCAAGGATAATTCCAATCTTAGTAGAAAACTTAATCAATGGTTTATATCAACATCATATTCAAAATCACATTCAAGATCTATAAATTATTATACACCTATGAGGATGACCATGATTCTAATAAAAGTCCCGAACATGGCAACTTTAGTTCCAAGGAGATTTGAATTTGTATGGAAACATCCTTTTGACATAAGGAGAGATAGGGACTTGTTGAGAAATTTATGCAACTCCTTTATCTTATTGATGAACTCCTTGAAGATGTTTCTTTTGGAAAAGGATGTCTAAAGAATCTATGCTATAACAATCTTCAAAATATAATGACAACATGTTTGAGTATAACTAGAATTATGAAAAATACTGTCACACACCCACTACCTAAAATCAAAATTTTTGGTTGAATTCTCAATAACGAGAATTCCCGGAGTCCTACAGGGGTCTAGTGCAGGCTAGTTCTTCCCCGTTCACCTCCCTGTGATCGTGGGTCAGGACCACAGGTCAAACAAACCAGGCACCTTTCACAACTCGCGACCTCGCGAGTCGTGCATCAAAGGCCCTCGAATTTTCTTCACAAATCACCGATACCCGAGGTCACGAAATGGGTATAGCTCCTTTCTTAGTTAGCGCCCTCCCCACCTGTAACCGTAGGCTAGGCTTAGACGTCAGCGCCTCTCGCAACTTGCACCCTCGTGATTTTGTGAGTCGAACTCTCGTGCTCTCCTGTTGCGATCTCCTGAGACACGATCAGTCAATGAGAGCATTGACTCCCTTCTCTAGGCGATACGTGTCCACCCGTCAGTCATGCGGACCCTACCTTGAGGTTTTCCAGGTGTTCTTTCGTGCTCAGCTCTCGGCACCTCGCTACTCGCGACTTGGAGCACCCAACCTTTAGGCTCTTACCTCACGAGCCTCCGAGTTCACGAGATCTCTTGGATCTCCTGACACGCGTCCTCAACTGTGGACAGCTCAGATACTATCGTGGCTTCGCCACTCGCGACTTGGAGCACCCAACCTTTAGACTCCTACCTCGCGAGCCTCTGAGCTCACAAGATCCCCGGATCTCTGCCACCTGCACCTCTCGGATGGATGGCTCACAGCCTCTCGCCACTTCGCTACTTCGCGACCTCGCGTCTCGCGACTTTTTACACTAAATACTTGCGCATTCACCCTGCGAACTCCCGATTTCGCGAGATCTTCTTGATCTCTGCCATCTGTCCTTTTCATATGGACGACTCCTGTCTTCTCGCTGCTTCACGAGATTCCTGGATTTTCGCCACCTGTCCTCCTCAGATGGACGACTCCTGTCTTCTCGCTACTTCGCGATATTCCTGGATCTCCGCCACCTGTCCTCCTCGGATGGACGGCTCAGATCCTCTCGTGGCTTTTCCACTCACGACTTAGAACATCTAACCTTTGAGCTCTTACCTTGCGAACCTCTGAGTTCATGAGATTCCTAGATCTCCGCCACCTATCCTCCTCGGATGGATGGCTCAAATCCTCTCGTGGCTTCTCCACTCGTGACTTAGAACATCTAACCTTTGAGCTCTCACCTTGCGAACCTCTGAGTTCGCGAGATTCCTGGATCTCTGCCACCTGTCCTCCTCGGATGGACGGCTCGATCCTCTCGCAGCTTCGCCACTCACGACATGGAACCTCCAATCTTTGGACTCCTACACAGCAAACCTCCAAGCTCATGAGATCTTTGGATCTCTGCCACCTGTCCTCCTCGGATGGATGGCTCTGATCCTCTCGTGACTTCGCCCCTATTCATGAGGCTTAACCCTTGTCTATCTCCCTATAGATATAACGACTGTCAAGTTCCCTAGCTAGGATCTGACGGTTCAGATCGGTCCCGATGCCACGCCCTTTCCTACTGCTCTTTGGACGTGGAAAAACCAACAGTCCAGGTGTTCTCATGGAGTCCGGGGATCTACAATTCAAATTTCCTCTCTATTCTCGAAGATAGGGGAAAAAGGGCTAAGGCAATTTAACGCCCTCGTGTGCAGTGCCCCTGATCTGTTGGTAGAATCTGCCATTGAATTCCAAAAAGTATATTTGTGCGTCCTATCTGCTCTTATAATGGATATATTTGAATTCCAAAAATATATTTGTGCTTTGTGATCATTGAAAACAAAAACAAAGTCAAGGCGATGAAACGAAAAAATGAAGCAAACTCGGAAGCAACCAAATAAATATTTATTATTATCAAATGTTCGTAATGAAAAGAAGGTATACAGAATCTTACAGCTTTGTTGATCGCCAATTCTTCTTTCGTAAACAGTTCCGACCTTACCACGGAATTTCTCCGACTGCCTGAAAACGAATAAAAGATAAAATATCGGTTAAACTGATATCAGATTCAGGCTTTGCCTAATAATTTGCACTTAATTTTTGCTGGAATTTCTTCTGACGTCCCAGACCACATATATCGATTCAAACTTATGATATAGAAAAACGAGTCCCTAAATTTTACGTAATTGAAATTTGAATCCCTGCACGATGAAAGTTTGAGCCTGTTTCACAAACTCTCTGTTTATGCAAATATGTTATGGTGCATTTTTATATTTGCAAATAATACCAAATACAGGTACAGTCAGTGTAAAAGAAAAGAAATTCAGTCTTCGTGATATTAAAAAGCTGGAGGATGAAAATCAATCACTTATCAAAACTATCAAAATTCAGTAAATTCCTTATCATTTTTTGAAGGTCAGACAAGTTTCAATAGACTAACAACAATCATCAGGATTAGTGGAACATACCTCCATCTCCGTCAAGTGGACGGATTGCAATTGCAGTTGCGAGAAGCAACATTACAAATATCATGAAAAACCAGACTTTTGCAGGTTGGTCATGCCTTGAACTTCCGCGGATCATTTTTACCATTTCTTGATCCGGACGCCCGAATCTCACAAATTATAGGAGCTAGACAGTACACAATTTCTATCTGCTGTCCTGATCAGACGAAACTTCTTAGACTCATGCTAGCGTTCATATCCCAAATTTATAGAGCCAATCTTTAAAGTTGAATGTAGGGTTGCAGGAATAAATCGTGTCCCGAAACAGTGTGTACACATGGAATTATGTAGAACCTCATATTTAAAAAAAACACATGAAAAAGTCAAGAACGTCTCTAATGGCATCCACATCATACATTATTTCTTTTATAGAATATAGGGGTGGCGTGACAACCAAAGTAAATGGTCCCTACGTTACTTATTAATTACTCTAAATACTTGTGGAGATAATCTCCAACTCATTTGACCAAAACCACAGTTTCGAAAACTGCGGGTGGACCCGTCCCTTCATTAATCGTTAGTGTTTAGCAATACATTGTCTGTTAGTCTTTCGTTTGATATATAAATTATTGGATATAATAATAATAATAATTTATTTTTAAGGTTATGATCAAGCCACATTAAATTGGTGTATGAGATTTTCTTGTTTGTGGGTTAAGGGATTCTCTTCAACCCAGCAATTTGATTCATAAAATCTACTGAGATAAACATTTATCTTGACGTATATATCAAAGTGATCCAATCATGTATTATTACTCACTCTTGTTAGTTGGTATTACAAATAAATCTGTATTTGATATTAGCCACATAAATATCAGGAATTTGGCCGGTGAAGAATCATTCACATATCAGTTTGTATGGTTTAAATTGTAATTTTAAATATTTGAATAGATTCAAAGTTTTGGAAGTAATTCAAAATAATAGTTTATAATTTTTAAAATAGTAAATTTGTATTTAACTGAAAATTCTAAACTAAATTTTGATTAGATAAAGTAAGAAAAATCACTAAATAATATGATGATTTTGTATCTCAGGTTATTTTGGACGAAATGTTATTTTTCTGTTGTTTAAATTGTATTTCTAAAACTCTTTGAAATATTTAGATTATACAAATTTAACCATTCAAATCTGTTATCCATCTAAATTTAACTGATACAGAATCACCTAAATTAAATAAAAAAATAGTTAAAATAACAAAATAATATGATTACCCCTTATCCTAGGGTACTTTGGAACTCGTTAAATTTATGGTGAAGAGTTTTAGTCTCCATCTAGATTTAGGGATGAAGAATTACTAAAATATTAATTGGTATTATTTAAATAATTGTAAATATTTAATAAATTCAAAGTGTCTAAATTAATTGAAAATAATAATTTTGTAATTACTTAAATAACAAATGTATATTGAATTGAAAATTCCAAACCAGATTTAGATGAAATTAAATTAAAAACCCTTTGAAATAACAAAACAAAACGATCTGATGATCCTGTATCCCACGTTACTTTGGAATTCGTAAAGCTTATCGTGAAGAATGGTTCCGTATCCATCAGAATCTCACCGACGAGGAATCGCAGAAATATTTCAGTTTGTATGGTTTAAATTGTAATTTTAAATATTTAAATAAATTCAAAGTTAAGAGATTAGTTCAAAGTAAGATTTTGTAATTATTAAAATAACACAATTGCATTGGAATGGAAAATTCAAAATAGTAAGAAAAACAGTTAGAATAAGAAAACGATATGATATTGGAATTTGTAAAGCTTATCGTGAACAGTTGTACTTTCAAAGCTTCTCTCTGGTGGTTGTTTTCGACCTCATCGAGTTTCGTGCTTTTTTATTATTTTAATATTACCAAAGCATTGTTATGTTCTGTCCCCAGGAAAAAATTTAATTAGCGTACCTCCTTTATAAAACACTGAAAGGCGATCTTATCGAGAATGACAGTTGTAAAAGAGTTTCAATATGGAATAGGGAGGAGGCGGTTAAATCCATTTTTAAATTAGAGAGGAATTATATGAAGAGGTGGTTAAATTTATTTCTAAATTACAGAGGAATTTGTGGAATTTTTAATGTTTATTTTATTATAGAAATTGTTGGAATATATAATTTCTACTTATTTAATATGCTTGCTAATGTATTGATAAGTAGAGTCAATTTTTATATGTCCTATGATCTTATTCTTAGGAGGTTGTTTCAGAGTTGGTTTGGTGAGATCCTTGTTTAGTGTGTTGTTGAGATATTCTCTCAACCTATTTTTCTCTATTTGAAATAAGTTAGATTTGATAACAACCTATATACTATTGATATCTTGTGCACCTTCTCTGCATAGACTGAAATAAGTTGCAAAAGTAATTCTTTGTGTAAAGAAAGTCTCGAGAGAGGGCCACATGCTGTACTAAGCTGTGGTGAAAGCGCAAAAGAATAAGCCCGATTTTGCTGAAATTAGAGCTAGCAGAAGAGGAATGCCAGAGTTGAAGAAGGCATGTGGCATTGCTTATTGTAGCGAAAGAGGAAGAGAAGCACATGTGCGACCAGATTGTTGTAGAAAAGGAGATCGTTGCAAGGAGATAGCTACTTGGAGAAAGTTGAATGAAGCTGTAGATTTGTTGAAGAAAGAATAGTAGTGATCTGCTAGTGGCTTGCTGCAAAGCTGAGACGTGGAGGTGTTATAGTGAAGTGAGGTGTACTATCCATTCCATCATACTCACACACCCTCCAATATGAGATTGAGTTGTGAATTAACAAGTATTGCTTTTGATATTATAGACTCATGACCATATTATAATATTATAATGTGAGTCACACATGTAATTGAAAGAAAGTTTATGTAGTGGTCCTAGAGAATACTTAAGTATGTACAATTGAAAGAAAGTTTATGTAGTGGTCCTAGAGAATACTTAAGTATGTACTTGAGCCATTGTATACCCCCTAATGTGAAAAATTCATGGTGATCTAAAAACCACTATGTAAAGCATGGTTACAGGTAATCCCAGAATACCTGGTGCATGGTTGAGGGTAATCCAAGAAAACCCAGAGCATGGTTACAAGTAATCCTAAAAAACCTGATGCATGGTTGAGGGTAATTCGAGAAAACCTAGAGCATGGTTATGGGAAAAACGAAAAAAAAAACAAAACGGGTTGATGATGATGTGATGAAGGAGGAGGTATGAGGAAGAATGGTTGAAAGAACCATGTAGCTGAAAATGATTCCTAGAGAACTGGCAGTTACAACGACAGATGACCCATGTATTCTGGTAGATGGATTTCTTTTTATATGGATATCAATAATTAGATGCAGGTACAAGAGGAAGTAGAAGAAAGTTCGAAAGATTGAAGCCCTTGACACTGATGAAGATATGACCACACTGATATTTAGATAAGTAGTCATTAAGGGAGAGTGTTGGAATGTATAATTCCTACTTATCTAATATGCTGGCTAATGTATTGAGACGTAGAGTCAATCTTAGGAGGTTGTTTGAGAGTTGGATTTGTGAGATCCTTGTTTAGTGTGTTGTTGAGATATTCTCTCAACCTATCATTCTGTATTTGGAATAAGTTAGATTTGATAACAACCTATACACTCTATATAATAGAGTCCAAATGTTAAAAGTATTCAGATTTTATGTAATTGATTATTTGTGATTATTACTCTACTCTCCAGTTTTAATATAAACAAAATTCTAAAGAATTTTAAGTAATCACTTACCCTCTTAAGGTTCTTCGATCTTAGTGGATTTTAATCATCATCATCATCAATTTATTTAATGGATGAGGATTTTGATTAAAATTTAATATTTTTAATTTTTAAAATATTTATATCAATAAATTTAGAATAAATTAAAAATAAAATTATATTTTATTTAAAAATAATTATATTTATTAATTTAATTATAAAATAATTTAAAATATTATATTCAAATATTGGGGAGGTCACATGTAGAACTTTACCACCTATGAATTAGATAAATTAGATAGAAATATATCGAAAGTTTTTTATTTTAAATAAAAATAGAAAGAAAAATTTGATTAAAAAAAATTAAAAATAATAAAATTGATTAGAAAATAAAAATAAATGATAGCCACTTTTATTATATATATATAAACATTGTGCATGCCGATTAGCTGATGGTATTGGCTCAGTTATGGTAAAGATGCAAACATAGGAAGGCACAGGACGAACCTTAGCGTTTGTGATCAAGGATTTGAATATAGAAGCTTAAGCCAAAAGTATTGAGACATCAAGAGTATTGAGACATTGGATGGTGCTAACGGAACATATCTTCCGATTAAAATTCTCCCCTCGAACAAGACCTAGATCTCCCAGCCATGGGAACAAAATAAATGTCAATGTGGGTAAGCATTTGAACCCTTTGATCCCACTACATAATGCTAAAGATTTTGATTAAGGTAAAAGGAATTCATAGGAGGAACATTGTGATTTTATTAGCTATATTAATTAATTTGATGAAGGAACCCGTTTTGATGCCATTTTTCTTGGTCACCGGGAAGTCATGGAAAGCCATGATTCATAAATTCAAAACCCTATCAATCTAATCTAGGTGAAGGAGGCATAGAGTAAGAAATCCTCTCCATTAAATTAGGGTACAAAAGGTAAGAAATGTGTCAACATAGGAGCCCAGGATTAACTTGGTCTAAGACAAAATAAATCACGTTAGAGAGATATTCAACGGTGCACTCATGGTTTGGTTTCATGGCTGGTTACTTTCAAAGGCCAATCTTAAGGAATGGATGAAGCAATTTTAGAAGCCATTTCTCACATGTATATTAGAATATCATATGTTAGCATGCGACTTTCTATACAATCATGAAGTTCTACAATATCACATGTATATTAGAATATCATATGCTAGCATGCGACTTTCTATACAATCATGAAGTTCTACAATACCTTTGTGTATTTCATATTATAATATATAGTTTTTAATCTAATTATATATTAGATCCTATTTTTCCTCCTCCTAGCCTAATGTCTCATTGAGGCCTATGTGAGAGTAAATCTAGTTTATGAGGTGGTTTCATTCATGCACTGTAAAATTGTATCATTGGAATGAATATAATGAGTAGAATATGACCTAAATCATTTTTCTACTAAGTTCCTATGTCTTGCTTGTGTTCTTTTTATTAACATTGCATGAGAACTCTTATGGTATTAAGGATATAATAATTCCATAAGTGGTTTGATATGAGTAATCAATGGTGTGTTCAAGTTCAAGCAGAGGAAAGCATACACACACTGTTGGATTACTGAGAGGGGTGGTGAATCAGTAATAGAGCAATCTAATCTTTTTTAACCATATAATGCAAG
>CBVK0102495709.1:0-16833 GCA_900067695.1 Picea abies
GAACATAGGGGGTTTTATCCTCCTTCTGGTTGTAGCTAGAGAATTGGGGATTTGGAGATTCCCTCAAGTTGTAGCCTAAAAATGTAGGGGTTCAGAGCCTCCTTCCAATTGCATATGGAGAACAAAGGAAGTTTGTGCTTCCAATTAATGTAATTCTTAAATACATATAAGAAAAATATGTATGTGGTTTTCTTCTGCATTGGATTTTCATGTAAAAATATAGGTGTACTATGTATGTGTATGATTTTTCATTGTTATGGTTTATTTACTCTGCACTTATTGGATGATAATGATATATTGATCATAAAGATAAATAACCCTTACATATTGTGGTTAAAAGGATTAAAAATATATATTACTTATTCAACCCCCCTCTTAGTAATCCAACATGCCTTAAGCTTGCATTTTAGAGGACATAGCGGGAATTTTCAGAGAAAAAATCTTTTGTTGTGCATAAAGGGTAAAAACTGTCTTGTAAAACAAAGAGGTCAAATTGTTAAAAATGATCTTGTTAAAATGCATGCGAGACTGAGCATTGCATGACCAATGGTGAAATTGGTATGATTATATCAAGGATATATAGGTTTATGAAACATCCATTCCTTCAGATAAATTATGCATGCCCCATGGTGAAAAATGCATGCCCTTAAAAAGAAAAATTCATGAATTCATGGCAGATGAAAAATGCATGCCTTGTGTTGGTAATTCTATGTTGACCTTATGAAATTACATGAAAATAGAGTATTAAGGAAAATGAATGCTCTATAAGGGAAAAATGGATGCCTCACATTGAAATTACACATTGATCATGTGGGATTTCATGTTTACATAGTAAGGAGGAATATGCACACCTTTTTAATGATAAATGCACACCTGCACTATACAAATGCACACCCTTGACATGTTTTGCAGCCCTATGGTGGCTTAAAAACTAAATGGTTCTTCCTTGTCCCATATGAATGTTTTCATAGGAAGATGAATGAAAATGGATGTTTATACATTATGTATGATTTATGTTACTATGGCATATCTTATAACAACCCTAAACTTGTGTTTGACAAGCTATTTGGAAACATACATATTTAGTCAACCTTATATGTTGAGTTGTTGCTTGAGTCCTAGAATATTAGAAACTTGAAGTACTTGTAAGTATCCCACACCTATGATTGATTTGAAATGCACGCAATATATCTTTCTTACCATGTAATTTGAGTTTGAGTGTGTGTGTTTGTATTATAGTCAGAAACGTTTGTAATTTTTCTTTCAAAATTACCCAGACACATTCTCACAATCGTTTTTTTATTTTTTAAGTTACAATGCCTGGGTAAAAACCCCAAGTACTTCCCCTCATTTCGAGGATGGAAAGATTTCATTAATTCTCAAAAATCTCAAGTCCATTTTTAAAAAATGCTCCAAATATACTTGAGTGTGCTTATAAAAATGCACCAGAAGTTTTGTAAAAGTGTTATTTTTAATAAATTATATCTCATATATAAAGATTAATTTACTTTTCTTAATAAAAGTGCTTTATATAAAAATATACCAATATAACCCTAAATAATTAAAAAAAAATAATTTCTTGTGAAGGGTTTCCTCAGTGTGAGTGTGCATTTAGCTTCCATTCCTTAGCATCCATTCATCGACGTCCATTCCTATTAATTCCCATTCCTCGACCTACATTGAATAAGATCTTGTCCATGATTTCAAATTTGTACCCATAATACCATGGTCGCAATTGAAACATGGGCGTCCTCTACCATGGGTGCAACAATTCAAATAGGCAATTCCCATGATGAAAAATTCACTGTCAAAAAATTCCAGTAGTGTGTTGATGCATGGAGAGACAAATAATTTTCCAACATATATGCTAAATATCCTAAAAAGAGTAATTTTGTTTTACTTTATGTTTGGACCCTTCAATTTAAAAAATGAGGAGATAAATGATGACATAGCTAATTATGATAATATAGATATGGAATTCAAACTATTTGGGTAGACCGTTTACCTAGACGCTATTTTACTTGCAAGAGAAAAAAAAATTACACGTAGAGGGGGAGCACCATTTAACTCCAAAAAAAAATCCAAGGTAGAAAAGACTGAGATGGCTAGTAAAATATATGGGAAAAGGGAGTATCTTCCCAGCAATGATTTAAGAATGCTAGATGTTCCCTAGGGACTATACAAGTTTTTTATTCAACTTATCCTTAAGACAATTATGAATCATCATAAGACTGGCATTTACATTAACTACATAAGGATACTCATTTATTGGGTTAAAGAAAACGTCATAGATGTCCCTCATCTATTGGCTAAAAAATTACATTATGCCTTTGAAGCAAGTAAAAATAAGAAGATTAAGTTCAGTTTCTCAGGCGCACTTCAAAAAATTATTAATTTATATTGACCCAGTGACCAAACAATACCTCTTAAACTTACATTAGGATATCAAAAACGAAGAAAAACAAGGAGGAAGTACCTAAACAGACTGTAGTTGATGGGGTGGAACTTTAAGAGACCTACATGAATCTATGAATGAAGATGAGCAGCAGGGAGGTATGGAAAATTATACAGAAACAAGCAATGATCATTTTTGTGATACTTTAGAAAGTATAATTGATAGAATTCCTCCTAAAATGGCATTACTTAAGTATAATGTCCCTGTTATGGGTGTTGATTCTACCTCTCCAAGTTCAACTATGAACAATCCAACATACATTTTTTATAACAAATTCATTTTCTCAGTGTTTGATAGAATGATGCATCACAAACATAATGTAAAGGAGTATTATTCCTCTCTAAACAAATGGAAGGGAAAGTGTGAACTAAAGGAAAATAAAATTATTGAATGCATGAAGAACATTGCAAGTCTACAATCATCAATTGTGAAGCAAACACAAGAATCAATCAAAACAATAAATGGAAAAGATCATGTTATAGATGGATTAGAAAGTGAGGTATCCAAAATTGAAAAGGGATATAAGATGGATATTGATAATTCCCAATCAATGTTTGAAAATTGTAACATCTCACTCTACTAAGTATAATATTATTGACTTATTCTTTGAGGACACTTTCTTGCAAGGGATCTGGGTATGGAAAACTATGATTTCATTCAGATTTTGGGTTATATATGATGTTGTTGAGGTGTTATAGCTGCTTGATCTTATGGATGTATATATATGTGTTGACATGTTCTTTGACAAGTTGTCTTGAGTGTGTAGGACACATGATAGGTTATGGATGTCCTTAGCATCAAAGGGCTTCCTTGGACTTCGGATTGAGTCAGGGAGTGGATTGTATTGCTTGATTATTTCATCATTATGCACCTATGATGTATGATGGAATTTAGTATGATTTACATATATGGATTTTATAACCCCAAATTTCTCTACACATGCATACTTGGCCTTTGGCCCTCTTACTTGCATTTTTTGGCAAGCCATCACTAAGTTGCTCTTCTAAAAAACCCATTTTTTGAAGATGTACACGCCCTGCACCGGTTAGCGATAAAAAATGATTTGCTAATTATTTTGATATCACATGATAAATCATTATAAGGTAGAAGAGTTATTTATAAATCTTAAAATCTTTGAGACAGGCATTTAAATATTTTATTCAGATGAATAAATCAATTCCTATCTTGAAAAAAACCAAAAATAAATTTTATCTTTCGTTAGCTAAATGGATTTTTCATAGTGTAATGAGTCACCAAAAGGTTTCCTTTTTAGCGGCCAAAAGAGAGGATACATAGAAAAAGAGCCATTGAATGTGCAGAAGAGTCCAGAAACATCTTCTTTTTTCACAGATCTGAGTTTATTTTATCCAGGTGCCTCAAGGATGGTTTCTAATGATAGAAAATAATTTAAGGCATCATTATCAGGGTGATGTTTCAGTTTCAAAGGCGCCAACAAGGAGGAAAAAGATAAGGCTTCTCGCTTATTTTTGGTAAAACATGACATGTTTGCCAGAACATCATTTTCAACCTCCCCTAGGATCTATTGCAGCTGTTGAAGACAATGAAGGACATGAGTATAATTGAGATAAGGATTTGACCTAGTAAATAGGATCTCTTCCTATTTTCAGGAAACGATTTTTGACTTTCTATTTCAAGAAAATTTGATCCAGTTTTCTAGGATCTGAATATATGTTTTAAAGGCTATAAAGACAAGAATATTTGATGAACCAGGGGTTCAATTTTGAGTTCTAAAATATATTGTTATTGTGATAGAGACCCTTTCTATAATATATTCAGCCTGCAATCTTCTTTCATTGTTATTTTCAGATCTTTTCTTCTATTTATGTTCTATGCTTATGAGTTGAATTATGTTATTTATCTATGTTTACATAATCCATTGGTGACTTTCATCTCACTATCTGATTATTGAGAAAAGGATCATAAGTAATATTACTAGTTTCTTGACCCATTATATGTATTTTTTTATATGCCTATGTTCTGGTTGATGTGATTAGTCTCTTATCCATTTGATACACTACCTATCTGATAATATCTCTCGAAGGCCCTACACTGTTTGAATATACCTATACAGTATTGAATATACAATCCAGTAAGTTATATATTAGTCTTGATCCAATCGCTACCCATCATTGAGTGAAACATTGCAAGAAAAGTTTCCTAGAAGAGTTAGGCATCTTTGAGATACAACCTAGAAGAGTTTCCTGGAGTGATAACAAATTGGTGTCGTTGCCAGGGAGAGAAGATTGAAGCTTAGCTTCCTTGGGACATGAAATAGATCCAAATTTGATGATAGACAAAGCCTGGACATTTACTTGGTTGTAATTATCTATCTGGAGAATCCACTGGAATGAAGTGGCTCCGAAGAGAGCTCATACCAGAGAAAATCCAAAAAGGCCACCAACAACACTTGTTGTTGATCCAGAGAAGATCATCAGAAGAGGAAGATCTTTACAAAGGAAAACTTCCAGAGAAGTAAGGACATATTTATCAGGTATCTCAAGAGGTACTGCTTCTTTACTTGTACCTAGAACACCTTCCATTAAGTCTACTTCTGTTGAAGCTTCTTGTTCTCAGAAAATTGTAATTGAATCATAAAATTTGAAAGGTGATGAGCTTTCAATAGATTATTTTGTTATAGATCTTATTTCTACGCAGATTTTTGTACATAATTTAGGGAAAGAGGTCATATAATCTACCCTAGAAGATGATTGCTCTTCTTCTCTAAACTCTTTGGAAATAGAATCAGAAAAACTCTACTTTTATACTCATACCATTTTTCCTATAGTAGAGTCTGTTCTCCAAGACTTGTTTGTAAAAGGAGAAGAAAATATGGCCCTGTTGCTAGGGAAGTTTTACAAAGCCTCATATTTCCCTAATCCATCTGAGTTTAATAAGACTCCACAGGGAGGATCTGATTGACATAAGATGAAGAGGCTGAATTTTAAATCCAAGTATCATTTCATTAGTCTACTTCATGAACTATTGTGTTTCTTTATCAACTCTTCAATGATTTTCCCTTTTCATGTAAAGATAATCATTTTATGTTTTGTATATTCATAAAATCACTATCCTTCTTGTATATATCCAACCTTAGAAGAGCAAATCCTGCAGCCCTATATTGTAGATTTTGATTCAATATCCTTATCATAGCCTATTCCTAAATATGATCACTGCATTCACATTATTCTTTAGTCTAATCACTCTTCTGATTTTGTAGAGATTGAAATTAATTCTAAACTCATCCAGAACTCGGCATCTTTTGGCATTATTTATAAACCCTGTCATCAACCTATTAAATATCATGATCAACCCACTTCTTTTCAAATTAAAATTAGGATGAAGATGTTCAAGCCTTTAAGGCTGCCCTATCCCTTTCATCCTTATCCTCTTGACTGTTATGAATATCTTCCCCATTGTTTTGGAGAGAATCAAGTTTCAACTGAGAGGCACCTGGAATCCTTTGAGGATTTTGTTGAGCGATTTGAGATTTGTCATGATGTGATCATGATATTTTTCTCCAAGTCTTTGATCAGAGATGTTTTTGCATGGTTTAAGGGTGTGAGATCCGATTCTATTGGCTCTTGGATCGAGTTCTCTAATGCTTTTGTGAAGTATTAGGGTGAGTACAAATCACTAGATTCATACCTTGCTAATTTTTATGCTTTGAAGAGAGAGCATGGTGAAGCTTTGTCTATCTTCAATCGAAGATTTTACAACATCTACCATGACATGCCTTTGGAGGTCTGGCCTACAGAGATAGATGACATGATATATTATGTTATGGGTCTTCATTCAGAACTTGTCCTTCTTCTGCTAGAAAGGAAATCTTTGTCATTAAACATTTTGTTTGAAGATGCTTTAGAGGTGGAGGAAAACATTTGTGCTTAAATGAGAATCCCAGAGTAGGTTTATTTTGAAAACCATCATCTACCTGAGCCAGAAGAATGTTAGAACATTTTAGATTTTGAATAGGAAGGTAATGATTATGTGGCAGATTTAGAACAACAACAGGCAGCTGAAATTGCTTTAGATTGTGAATCAGATTCTTCAACATTGGCAGAGCATTCCAGAGACATGTATTCAATCAGATTCTTCAACATTGGCAGAGCATTCCAGAGACATGTATTCATGTAAAATTTATGATCAGTTTACAAAGTATGTTGAACCTATGATAATTGATGATTGTATAGACAACTACATTTTTAGAGCTGACCATAATCTTTGTCATTCAAACCCTACTCTAGCATCATCTACTGAACATTATTCTGAAGAGAAGGTCATAGTGTTTGATGATCACAAGGTAATCACAAAAGAACAAGAAAGTAATCAATCTTCTAATAGAGAAGCAGTCATAGATATGCATCTTTTTCCTGAAGATCAGGAGTTTTCTGATTTCAGTTTCAAAGATCTAGTAGTAGCCTTCATAGAATCATACCTTTCAGAAAATTTGAAAGCTTTAGAATTCTTAAGCTTCCACATATTTCCTATTGAGTTTGGTTTTTTGAAAAAAAATTATTCACTATTGTTGCATTTCAAAAATCAAGTATTTATCAGTGAGAATGATGAAATCATTTCAGTATTAAAATTGCTTGGTTGGCTACTATGGAAATCAGCCTTTACCTAGCCAAATAGCAGAGTTGGTTAGGGTAGATAGGATAGGAAATAAGCTCACTTCCCAAGAATTTCATTTCTTTCACCTTACAGTAGATGGAGCAGTTACCTTGTGTGAATAAAGGCAGTCTTGAAGATGTACAAAGATCTTTACATAGGTCATGAAATATTTCCAGAAAGAGGTGATTGAATGACTCTATGCCCAATGGAATGTTGACTCCATGATTTTTTTATATACCTATGTTCTGGTTGATGTGATTATTTTCTTATCCATTTGATACACTACCTATGTTTGAATATACCTAGACAGTATTGAATATACAATCCAATAAGTTAGATATTCATCTTGATCCAATAATAAAAGAAGTACTTTTCCTGTCCCAAATCATGGTGTATTGAATGCTTTAAATGATTTATGTTATGACATTCTGACATATAAACCTCATTTTTATATGAATAGCATGATTTTATATTTAATTTTGACTATATTTGAATGTAGGCCATCCTTGGGAGGAGGCGTGCAATCAGCGAATCTTTCAAGCGCGAGGGGATCATCACCAGATGCAGAGTAGAGGTATAGTTACCTGATCCCTCTCATCTTTTCTTTTCTTGTATGAGTTTTGGTATGTTTGGGGTAGTTAGAGAAGTAGTTGACTTTTATATGGTTAATTGATCTACCTACATTCTAAACCCTAGGGTAGTCATAGGGGGGTTTTCCTGCTAGCAGAACTAGTGAACATACTGAGGAAGCCTCTAGGGTTTTAGGGGATTTTTGGGTGTCTGATTGGTTTTTCTACCTTTCGAGTTTGTGTTGAGTCTTCTGAGTCTTTTAAGGGATTATGGTCACCTTCAAGTTCCATACCAGTTATCCCTGCCCTATAAGTCTATCTATTTTCTTTCTTTTTTGAGGAAGTACACAAGTGTACGCAACCTACTTTGGGTTAGCCTGTGTATAGGCTGTTGAAGCACCAGTAGCATACCTGGTTCAAGAAACTATTTTTGAAAAACAGGCAGCCAACCTATTTCCTGATTGAGTTTTATACTTCTCAAGGTTTCTTGACAGAGTTCAAAGTCTCTGTTTTTACAGTCATAGCTTGGGTTCTATTTCAGTTTACTTATCTTTTTGAAGTTTCTTGTGTTTACTTCTGAAAGGGTTTTAAGTTACTTATCTTTTTGAAGTTTCTTGTGTTTACTTCTGAAAGGGTTTTAAGAGAGTCTTTGAATTTTTGATCGGCATGTTTGGTGTCTTTAGTGATTCCATGCAATCCATAGTGGGTCAAAGGTCTATTTCAGTCTTTTCTTGTAGTTCTTTTTCTCCCTTTCATTTTATTTGAAAAAGGAGAAAAAAAGATTTATTTCAAGTTTTTCTATTTGAAGCAATTTTCAAAAAAAAAAAAAATATATCATTTTTAGTTTGGTAAAGTAGTTGGAGTAAGTTATTCTACTTGAAAGGAAAAAGAGTTCATTTTTTAATTTCTTTACTGATTTCTTGAAACTTAAGTAGCTTGTAGTCAAGCAAAATTTCATTTTAGGTCTTCTTTTTAAAGATCTTGAAAAAGTTAGTTACATAAAAATTTGGTTACAAAGAGTTAGTTGTAAATCTTTACTTTTGACTAGAAGTAATTTTTCTTTCAAAATTTCATCTTTTTATCCTCTTTTCATCTCTCATAAACATCACTAGTTTCATTGCCATATCCTATGAGTTAAACCTATGAGTTAAACAAGACATTAAAATGAATGTTAAATCCAAAATTAATTAGACTTTTATGTCTGTATGGTCAACCAACTAGTTTAGGGTTAGGGCCTTGAATTAGGTTGGAAAGGAAACTCTTCAAGGATTTTAAACAAACATCGGAGTCAGAGCTAGGGAGTGTTAAAGTCCATTGATGTGAAATTTATCCGGGACCCCCCTCTAAAACAGGGGATAAATAGAAGGTCTCGTGAGGAAAGGAAATAGCGATAACCCCTCCAAATTCAGACTAAACGTAGTGGGGAACACATATTGAGGATTTTCCATGGGAATATTATTACTCACATTTGCCTATTGAGCTTCATGGACCTTGAATCCATTCGAGATCCTCTGTTGTCTTTCGAACCACTTTCTTCCAACACCCTCAATAGGTTTTGGACTTGTTATCCTACTCATTTCGGTCCACCCGACTATCGATTGTACCTGCCTGGTGACTATTTGCAAGTTGGAAACTTAGTTGCCTTTATTTTAGAGACTTACACAGGTGAATGTGGGGGTATACTATGGTACCTAGGACAGATGTCAGGTGACACTTTTCAAAGTATACCCGGAGGGTGCTTTCATGTTCTAGTTTCACTTGCACCGGTAAGTTTCTCTAGTGTTGGCTGGCATAACTATTCTTCCAACTAGATAGTGGTTTTCTTGGTTTATCTTTTAGGAATTTTTCTAGTGTGTTCTTGGTTTTAAAAACTAGTTAAAGCCTTACTGTGTCATTGATATTTTCACAAAGTGGAAGATCAAGAGCTCTGTCAGTCGCGAAGGCTTCAGGGCCATCCATCGGTTGCATTAGAGCCACTACCGCCATCGTTATGGTGAAGACTTGACCAACAAGGGTCATTTGAAGTGACCAGGCCACAAGAAACTGTGCTCGAGCCTGCTCTGAGAGGAGATTACTCGAATTCATAGGAACCTATTGTTTCTGACCTTGGAGCGCAAGCTCTCGGGCAAGCCAACCCTCCGATCACTGACTTGTTGGTGCCCATTTTGGTATAATTTGTCCCTCCAAGGGTGACACCTTATGAGCATCAGACAGTCTTACAAGAAAATATGGAAGAAAATGTTGCTACTTCATTCGAGAGTCATCATACTCCCATTTCGGCTACTACCATAGGTGGTATGTTGCCTCCTAACCCACCTTCATCGGTTCATAACACAGTGGTCTCGACCACCTCTACCTTGGGTAGTGGTATAAATACCGTCATCGGCGGTGACCACTGCTTCATTTATGCAGAGTGTGACGGGCCCTCCATTTTGATATGGGATGCACAGATTTTATTTGAACTCTGTCCTTACCTACTCCAACTTATAGACCATGGGTCTGGGGGAAGGGAGCTCAAACTCTCTCATGCAAGGATATACTGGGGGCACTTCAGTCCCTTTCAATGTTATCCCTTATGGTGGGGGTCATGTACCTCCTCAATCCCCCTTGCTCGGTGGTGCTTTCCAGTAACCCATCAAGTCAAATGCTAACTACAGCTTGTTTGGAGCAAGCCATTTAGGACCTTTGTCTTACACTACGTTAGTGAGATCCATGTCATTCACTTTGTTAGACGCATTTGGTAAAAATTATTTTTCTTCGGTTGTCGTCTCGCACAGGGGAAACCCTGGTTTTGGACAACAGAATCCTCTACATGGTATTATTCCTAGACATGGGGCAAGTACATGAGTTTTCTCCTCACAAGGACTTTGGAATCCTTGGAAGGGATCAGTTCCATCGCAAGGGATGTTGATCAGTGGAAACCCCTTCAATGGTCAATGAAACCCTAGGCAAGGCTCAGTAACTATGCCCGCCGGATCGACTGGGAGCATCCCCTTCCAAAATATTTGGAACACAACGCAGGGAGAAATCCCCGCCCAACCCATGTCATCCAATTATGGGAATCAGTCGATGATATCCATACGTTGGTCAAGGCCACAGTGTCTATGAGAACCCTAGCCAACAACCCAACTTTTCCTGGCAACCTAGTGCTAGTCAAACTCCAGGTCCCCTTTTTCCTATACATAGTACCCAACCCAAACTATTGGTTCTGGAAATGCTACATATGCTAGACTTTTCAAGGTTTCTTAACGACCCAATTTTTCATGATCTACATTGGCCCCCCATGCCGACTAAGTTGCCCTCAGATATTCCAAAATTCGAAGGAAAGCCTGGTGAAGACCCTTGTGATAACGTGAAAACTTTCCACTTGTGGTCCTCATCAAACTCACTACGAGACGAATTCATATAGTTGCACTTGTTTCAACGCACTCTTGTCAGGTGTGCCATGAAATGGTACATTGAGCTTGACTGCTCAAGGTACTCTTACTTTAGTGACTTGGCGATTGTCTTCCTAAACCATTTCCAACTACTCGTGAGATTCCATGTCAACACTGAGTTGCTGGCCAACTTTGAGTAGAATAAGGCTGATCATATCTCAGATCACATCCGATAATCGAAGCATCAAAAGATCTTGATTAAGATACAGGTCCCATCAAATTTCTTGCTAGAGTGGTTCCTGAAGTCTTTGATGCCAGTTTTATCCAAGGATTTTGCAACTTCGAGAGTGTTTTCAAAGGAGGAGGCGATAATGAGAGTGCAACAGTTTGAACTAATTTACTCTCAGTTTGGCTTACTCTATGAGATCTTTCCAGATGTGCCACGGTCCATCCTCGACAAGGCCAGACAAAAGTCTGGACCACATGACGATGGTATAGTTGGTTCAGCACAAGGAAATTACACTAATATGTTTTCAAATCAATTGAACCAATTGTCGATACAACAAACAGTGGCCAACCAGACCTTCGGTTCACCTATTCCCCCTACCCAAACGTCAGACATACACAATTTGCAGTCGACGAACCTGAAGGCCAACCAACATCTTGAAGGAAAGAAAAAACAATGAAAAAAGAAGGGTAAATAGGATAAGAAGCATAATAACAATGTTGGTGAGGGAAACACAAAGAAGATAAGGTCGAAGTATCTATGTAACCTTTTCACAGAAGACCACCCAACTCACCTGTGCCCTCTACTTGCGAAGGCCCAAAAGCTATTGGTGCAGAAACAACCTGTTGTGCTGATGAACCCATTTCCACATGGGAAAAAAATGGCTCAAGTCTCAACTTCTTTGAGCGCAAATGGAGGTATTCAGGGACCCCCCATGTCTTCTAGTAATACCTCAGCTACGAATGTTTATATGGTAAAAGGAAAAACTCATATAGCAACCAGAACGTAAGATTACAGAACGTCGAAATCTGTGGAGAAGGGTTAATAAGCCACAAACCCACCAGTTCCTCTCTAGATCAAAAAGACGATTCGAGAAACAATGAAATACATCCCCAAAGGTGCATTCAATAAATATTCTCATAATCCAAACATGAAGGCTTCCCAGAACTACTTTGTGGTGGAAGATTTGGCACAAACGCCTTGCACTATGTCTTCTTTGGAGGTCCTCCAGAGCTTCCCTTCGCAGAGAAAGTCTTTGTTATCTGCCTTGGGATTTGTAGAGACTTGTAACCCGGGAGAGATCATTCTCGATCCAACCAAATTGAAACCTCATCTTCCTTACCATGTTTCTTTTCAAATAGTAGTGTCTTACACCAAAAAATATTTTACTCGGAATATATTTCACACGGTGGTTGAAGAGGGTGCCTCGACTTGCGTGATTTCATTGGCTTGTTGGAAGGCCATTGGTCAACCCATTTTGTCTCTGTCACCTACTTTGATTACTGCTTTCGATGGTGATTCATTCAGACCACATGGAATATTTCCCTTCTTTCCCTGTGCAGTTAGGAGGGAAGACCTTGTGCGTCGATGTGCCTCTTGACTACAACCTTTTGTTAGGAAGTAGTTGGACCTATGCAATGCATGCAGTGGTTGCCGCAATTTTTTGGGTCTTGTTGTTTCCACGTGAGGGTCGAATCATGACCATTGACCAATTGTATTTCTCTCGTCCTGAACCTTCATCGGGGGCATCGATGGTCCTGATGATTGATAACCCTCAGCCTGACACTGTTAATGTAGGGGTTGGTTTGTGTTCATCATTGATGGGTACTTTCTATTACCCGCCTTCTTCTGATGATGTCAAGTTTATATTAGCTGCCTTCGACCAGCCTAGGGATGAAATATTTCAAATGTCATCATTCTGAATGACTTAATTTCACAATTCGTGGAGTCTTCCTTCCCCATCGACCTTGATGGAAGGGACAGGGAATTATGGCATGGCCATGACCTTGTCTGCGATAAAAGTTGCATACAACATTGTCCAGCAAGCTTCGGCCAACCTCGATCCGACTCCTGCACAGGAGTTAGATCCATTTCTTGAGCCTTTTTGGGCTCAAGTTTCCATTGCCACTACAAATTCTTTAGATTTGGTATTTCCCTCAGATGAGGCAATTATTGAGGCATTGATTGGTCCAGACAGACCCTGGGATGATCTCCATCATAGATCATACTTCCTCCCAGAGTTAAGAAGAATAGAGGTAGGTGAATTTGTTTTGACTATGACTGGAGATATGTCTTATCCTGTTAATCCTCTGGCTACGCACACAGTTTACGCCGAGGGTAATATGGTGAGTATCGTTGAAATTATCCCTATAGATATCTCAAGAACCCCTAGCATCATGGAGAATGTTTTCGTCGGAGAAGACTACTCCCCAGAAGATATTCAAATTTATATAGACTTATTTAAGGAATTCCATGACGTTTTTACCTGGTCTTACCAGGAAATGCCATGCATTGATCTAAGAATCGTTGAATATGAGATAACATCTTATCCTGACGCCAAGCCGGTCTCACAAAATCTTCTTCTAGTGAATCCTCAGAAAGTGGCAGCAATTAAGGCTGAAGTAAAGAAATTGCTTAAAGCCATTTTTATCTACCTCGTACAGTTGATGTAATGGGTGCAAAATCCTATTCTGGTTAACAAAAAGCAGGGTACGATTCGCATGTGCATGGAATTCCATGACTTGAACAAGGCCTTTCAGAAAGATAATTTTCCCACCCCATTCATTGATTAGATCTTCGATGAATGCGCAGGTTGTGAAGTCTTTTCATTCATGGATGATTTTTCAAGATATAACCAAATTCAGATGAAACCTGAAAACAAACATAAAACAACTTTTATCTGTCCTTGGGGCACATTTTCTTATCGTAAGATCCCTATTGGCCTGAAGAATGTTGGAGCCACTTTTCAGTGGGCCATGTATTTTTCTTTTCAGAACCTTAGACATATAGTCGAGGCTTATCTTAATGATCTACCATCACGCTCTTGCAAGATATGCAATATTCCCATGCGCCTCTGACTAATATTTGAACAATGTCGCTACTATCAGATTCACTTGAATCCTAATAAGTACAATTTTTTCAAGACGTTAGTTCGTCTCTTAGGTTTCATAGTTTCGATAATAGGGATCATGGTCGATCCTTTTAAGGTTGAGGTGATAGTTCAGTTGCCTCCCTCATGCACAATACCCCATTTTCAAAGCTTATAGGGGAAAGAAAACTTTCTTCGTCATTTTGTCACAAACTACGTTGAGATCACTAAAGGGTTCATGCATTTATTGAAAAATGTAGTCCCTTTCTATTGGGATGAAGCTGCTCAACGCTCTTTTGAAGCATTGAAACATGCCTTTACGTCTGTCCCTATGCTCCAGCTGCCGGACTATAACAAATATTTTTTGTTGTACTTGGCCGCTATAGATTCAACCATAGCCATGGTCTTGGCTCAAGAGGACACTATGCTCGTGGTGCATGTTATTTGTTACTTGAGTCGAGGTCTGGTTGGGCCATAACTCAATTATTCCCATGTTGAGAAGTTTGCGTTGGTAGCAGTGCATGTTTTCTAGTGGTTCCGTCATTATATTTTGCTTCGCAAGATCACTGTCATTGCCATTTTGAATCCCTTTCAATATGTGTTGAAACGACGGGTCAATGGGTGAACGATCAATAGATGGATTGTAATTCTCCAGGAATTTGACTTGGATTTTTTTTTCGGGAAATAAAAAAAGTTGTTGGTCTTTGTGGAACTTATTTTGGAACTTTTGGTCGAATCAAGTGATGTTATGCCCGAAGAATCTCCTATTAAAGGATATATTTTTCTGATCACATCTTCAGGACCCTTGTATGGAGATATACTAGTCTATCTCCATACTTTGAAGTGACCTACTTCTACTTCTCGCAACAAGCGTCGATGAATTCGCCATCAACCACAGAACTATCTCATACTTGATGACACTTTGTATCGTCGAGGTGTAGATTGAATTCTTTGCCGGTTCCTTATACATGAGGAAGCAAAACTCATTCTTAACGAATGCCACATTGGAGAATGTGGTAGTCATTTTTCTAGGTTGGAAACAACCCAAAATATTATATGAGATGGTTACTTTTGGCCTACGTTAATCAAAGATTGCATTGAGTCAGTCAAGAAGTTCAATCTGTGTCAGATATTCTCTTGGAAGATGAGGGCACATCCTGCTCCCATGTTTCCCATCATTGTTGTTGGTCCCTTAATAAGATGAGGGCACATCCTGCTCCCATGTTTCCCATCATTGTTGTTGGTCCCTTAATTAAGTGGGGGATTGGTTTTACTACATGCCACCTGGCTTCATCTAGAGGGCATTGTGATATCATCGTAGCAATAGAATACTTCACAAAGTGGTTTGAGGCTATGATAACGTTTAAAAATGATGGCGAAACAACGACTCTCTTCATTTTTAACCACATAGTAGAAAGGTTCAACATCCCGAAGGATATTTTCACTGACCACGGAAGTCACTTCCAGAAAAAAATGATGTCTGATTTAGCATCAAAGCCTGGGTTGAGGAAAGAAAATTCATCACCCTACTACCCACAAGAGAATGGTTAGGTGGAAGCTTTGAATAAGTCCCTCAAGACTATTCTTCAGCGAATGATCAATTCTTCCAATTCAAATTGGCATTTGATGTTGTACTCGACATTATGGGCCTACTGAAAGTTTGTAAATACTTTCACTGGTTTCTCACCATTTAAACACGTTTATGGGATGGAATCAGTCTTTCCTATTGAATAATAGATCCCATCTTTAAATTTGGCAATGGAGTTACTGCCAGACACTTCACTGCTTGAGGAAAGCCTATTATATCTCAAGCAACACCGTGATGCAGCCTTGGCCAGTGAGGCTCACAAGAAATGAGTCAAGTGTCAATATGATCGGTCCATTCATCCTCAAATTTTCTTCGAAGGTGATCTTGTCCTGGTCTATGATCAATACAAGGATCCCCTGGGGGCAGGAAAGTTCAAACCCATGTGTTTTAGACCTTTCATCATGAAAGAGGTCTTAAATAAGGGTTCTTATCGTCTGTTTCACTTTGAGGGAAATTCCTTGGCGGAGCCTAGAAATGGGATCTACCTCAAGAAGTATTACTCTTAGGTTTTTCTCCTAGGTGACTTCTTGTAAATATGTATAGTTTTATAAAAAAAAATTGTCTTTTTTGTTTTATGGACGTGTCGTTATTTATGTTATCCTTTTCACTGTGGCAGATGTTAAGTGAATCAGAGGTGTTTTTTGGGTTCACATACGGCGCTAACTGACACACTTAGAGGCTTACTTCCGTATCTTGGGTGATTTTCACGCCTCAAGGACAGTTTCTATCTTCCAGAGGTATATGTCTAGGTGACGCCACAAACAATGTCTTCGTGTAGAATGCAGTGATAGAGTTTCTTTATGATGCTTTGTTGCATGGTATCTCTCACCTCCGGGTCTACTTATATTCTCAGTTGGTTTTGTCCCAGTTAAATGGAGTTTACCGTGTTTATGATCCTACTTTACACCAACATTTCCTTAGGGTACATCTATTAGAACATTAATTTGATTACATTACGTATATCCATGTTCCTAGGAGATTAAATCAAATAACAGATGCTCTAGCTAATCAATTATTAGATTGGCATGTTGCACACACATAAAAAGAAGCACACACATACAAAAGTACATACATTTGTAAAAAATGTGATCCATAAGACATAAAGATGTATATATAT
>CBVK0102495740.1:0-21176 GCA_900067695.1 Picea abies
ATCATCAGGGTGCCCAAATTTAACACCTTCAGGATGAGAGGAGTCTTTAAGGGGGAAAAGGTATCAGTATTGATTGATGGGGGAGCTTCTCACAACTTCATTGATTCAGTGTTATTGAGAAGGAGGCACATACCCACAGTGGAATACGAAGGGTTCAAGGTGGATGTACCAAGTGGAAGCATTATGCCTTGTGATATCTACATTCTAGGGATGAAGCTTAGATTGGGTAGGCATGAGCTATTACAGGACATCTATGTCATGGATCTTCGAGACACTAACATAATCCTTGGAGTTCAAGGACTCAACACATTGGGGCCTATCACCACCAACTACAAGACCATGGAGATGTCTTTTATAGAGTAGGGTGGACGAAAGGTAGTGCTTAGGGGCATGACATGTAATTATACCAAGGTAGTTAAGGCCAAGAGGATGGAAGCCATCTTCAGGAGAACGGATATTGTGTATGCAGCTGAATGTAGGATTTTGGCACATGTGGATGAACAGGGTAAGGTTCACTACACCCTAGATATCCAAGAGATCCTTGACAAGCACCACAAAGTGTTTGAACGATTCCTTTAGGAGTTCCACCAGACAAGGGGTTTGAGCATATCATTGAGCTAGAGGCAGGAGCTAAACCAGTCATCACTCGACCATATAGGCATCCAAAGAGGTATAAAGATGAAATAGAGAAAACCATCAAAGAACTTATGGACATGGGACGCATAAGGCCAAGCGAGATCTACACTCTTTCCCTACACGACGCTCTTCCGATCTCACCCAAGCTTTATCTGTTTTGCTTGTTCAGTAGTGCTAGTCAAGAAGAAAGATGGGACTATGCAGATGTGCATTGACTTTTGGGCCTTGAATAAAAATACAATCAAAAATAGGTACCCTATACCAAGGATTGAGGATTTGCTAGAAAAACTACATGGAGAAGTCTATTTCAAAAAGATTAACCTTTGTTCTGGCTACCATCAAAGCAAGATGAGGGAGGAGGACATCTCAAAACCAACTTTTAGGTGTCAATATGACCATTATGAGTTCTTGGTGATGCCCTTCAAATTAACAAATGCCCCAACCATGTTCCAATCTTTCATGAACCATGTGTTCAACAAACAACTGAGGAAGCACTTGTTAGAATTTTTTGATGACTTGCTCATTTACAACAAAACATGGGAGGAACACCTTTGGCATGTGGACCAAATTTTGTCTATCATGGAGGAACAATCATTATATGTTGAGTCCAAATGTGAGTTTGAAATGACATGGTACTTTACTTGGGGGACATCATTGGAGAAAATGGGGTACAGGTACAATAGGAGAAAATAAAATCCATTATGGAGTGGCCTACTCCTAAGACACTCACAGAGTTAAGGGGATTTCTAGGCATGTGCACGTACTACAGGAATTTTTTCAAAGGGTTTTCTCTGTTGTGTGCACCCTTGACCGATATGACTAGGAAGGGAGCCTTCAAATGGAGTCTGATGTTAGTCCTAGCTCTTCCAGATTTTGACCTTCCTTTCACCTTAGAGTTTGATGCCTCAAGAGAAGGTATAGGGGTCATACTGATGCAGAATATGAACCCTCTTGCCTATGAGAGAGGAAAACTCAGGGGTCCTAAGCTAATATACAACATTTATGACAATGAAATGTTGGATATGATACACGCACTAGCCAAATTCTGACAATATCTGGTAAGTGCATGATTTTTGGTCAAATCAGATCATAACAGTCTTAAATACCTATTGGAGAAGAACGAAATAAATGAAAGGAAGAAAAAATGGGTAAGCAAAATATAGGCATATGACTTTGACATTGATTTCATCAAAGGGAAGAACAACATGGTGGTTGATGCATTGTCTAGGAGGCCATCCATTTTTTCCATGATAGGTGTATCAGTTGATTGGAAGGACCATTTGGTGATGGCATATGCAAAGTATTAGTTCACTAGTAAGCTATTGGAAGGATAAGTACAAGATGATAAATTCGGGATTATAAATGACCTCATCTATTACAAGGGATGAATCTTTTTGGTTCCTGGATCGACCTTCAAGCCAAAAGTGTTGCATGAATGTCATGACTCACCTATGGCAGGGCACCAAGGGATTAGTAAGATGTACAGGAAGGTGAGAGAGAGGTTCTCATGGAAGGGCCTCAAGGAGGATTTAATAAATCATTTCAAGGAGTGTACTACATTCTAGGAGAACAAGGATGAGCACACTCGCCCAACAAGACTACTGCAACCCTTACCCATTCCAGAGAATAAGTGGGAAAGAATATCCATGGATTTCATCACCGGGTTGCCAAGGATGCAGGGAAAGGACTACATTTTTGTAGTGGTGGACAGGTTGATGAAATTTTCACACTTCTTATCCATAGCCACAAACTTCAGTGAAACACAGGTGGTCAAATTATTTTTTAGGGAGATCTCCAGGTTGCCCGGTCCACCAAAAATCAATGTCAGTGACAGGGATAGTACGCTCATGAGTACATTTTGGTAGGAATTTTTCAGATTGGTTGGTATAGCCTTGACCCCTAGTACCAACTATAACCCTTAGACGAATGGAAAAAACTAAGATAGCAACAAGTGGGTAGAAGGCTACCTCATGAATTATGTAGTGGGGAAGTAGAAAGCATGGGTCAGATGGTTTCACTTGGGAGAGTAATGTTACAACACCACCCAACACGTGTCCATAGGCATGACATCATTTAGGGCCTTATGCAACTATGACCCACTATCTTTTGTGGAGACTGATTTTGGTGACAACAAGGCACCAATGGTACAGGATTGGGTACAACAGAGCCAAGACATCCTTAGAGAGATGAAGGATCATCTATAGAGAGAAAAAAACCAATAAAAGATTCAAGCAGACAAACACAGAGTTGAGTGTACTTGTGACTTAGTTTACCTAAGGCTCCAACCATACAGGCAGGCTTCTATAAAAAGAAGAAGAGCATAGAAGCTACAGCCACATTTCTTTGGGCCCTACAGAGTCAACAGAAATATAGGGTCCATAGCTTATGAGCTTGAGCTTCCACAGGGGAGAAGGATACACAACGTCTTCCATGTGTCCTTCCTGAAGAGGGCCATCGGCAAACACATCATGCCCATTGAGGTACTACCTCCCATGGATGAAGAAGGGTATCTTGTTCTGATTCTAGAAGAGATACTAGAGGTTTGAGAGAAGAGGCTCAGGAAGAGAATCATCAAAGAGTACCTAATCAAATGGAAGGATATACCCATTGAGGATTCCACGTGGGAGAGTGAACAATTTGTATAGGAAACGGGTTTGGAATTGCTTGAGGGAAAGAAATTTCTAGCAGGGAAGATTGTGATGTTCACCGCCTCTTGATGAAGAGGTTTGAGAAGACTTAGTGGCCTAAGCATCCCCACTAGGCCATACTCTCACATTGAGGGGAAAATTCAACCAAACTAATGTTATATTCTTAAGTTGACTTAATAAAAAGGTAAAAGGAGTTAAAAAGATAACTTAGTGAAGGAATAGAAGCACTGGAGGTTGAGGTAGGAGTTAACCCTAGGGGTTAACTTAACTCAATGGGGAAATAGAAGAAAAGTATAAAGAGAAGGCTAGGGCGCACCTCTCATTCATTCTAGATTTTGAATATTTGCTTGTTGATGCTCTTGAGCATACAATTTTGAGGGTTTTGATATTACAAACCCTAGTGAACAACTCAGTGGTGAAAGATTCCACTCACCTTGTTCCAAGCTTGGTATTGGGGACGAAATACTCCATTGACACCATTCCACATATGTCATCTATTCAGGAGGACTAGCAAGGTTGTACTAGTTGGATCAGCAGGGTCGTACCATCTAGGGTTTTCTTGCAGGGGCACACCATTGTTTGAGGAAGAGTTCGATCCAACATATTGACGAAGCTATGATGGTTTTCATCATTAGGGTTTTTCTTTCAAGGCCTTTCTTATCAATTTGAGGGTTTCTTAGAGGAGTTACCTTGTCCCTATCATCTATTTGCAGGTTGACATGATTTCAAGAGGAAGAGGACGATTTGGTGATTCAGTGTTTCTCAGATCTAGAAGGCCATAGGCTAGATTTTATCTTGAAACTTCTCTCATGGGCTTGTGGTGACCTGATCTATCATCCTAGAGAGTTTTAGGATATTCTGAGCCCATATTCATCTAGGTCGTACTATTGGCCATATTTAGGGTTTCAGAATGGTCGTACCAGTTAGGGTTTCTGCAGTTTGAGGAGGAGGCTTTAGTGTTTTAGCTCCATACTTCAAGAGGAGGCTTCCATTTCCTTGATCTATCATTGGGAGGATTTTGGTAGCATTTGGGGAAATTCATCTTCAGGAGGGCTGAACCCTTTGTGTCCATCATCTTCAGCCTGTCGTACGAGTTGCTTAAGGGTTGGGCTTAAACCCTAGTTTTGCAGCTGAGCGTTCATCTTCTATTATAGCCTTTGGGAGGCCTTCATTGTATCTCTGAGAGAATTTTGTATGCATCTCTATTATTTTATTGAAGTTATCTGAGGCTATTCCAGATCTGCTTCACTATTTGTATCAGGTTCTTTCTTTCTTATAATAAAGTTCATCTATTTCTTGTGGTTCCTATCTTGTGTATTGTTGATGTTCTTCATATGATGGCAATTATGCTTGTATAATCTGTGGTTGAACAACTGAATAAACCCTAAGGCTGAAATGTTTATGCCCAACTTGCATACACACACTTAACAATCAAATTAGTGGTTAGATAGAGATTCCAAGCAGAACATTTGGCTTGGGATCCTTATAGTGTGTAAGTTGCCTTCTACAACCATTAGCATGTTCCAATCAGATTTGAAAGAAAGAATCTTAGAGGCTGGAAAATCAGATTTGTAATACATGGAAATAATAACAAAATTACAACAAGGTATTTTGCAACAGAAAATTTAAGACTATAAGCTAGGAAATGAGGAAATTCTCATATAGAGGGGAAAAAATTATGTACAAAATTTCCAGGAATTGAAAAATATGATTTTGAGATAAATGCATAATGTACTTTATGTTGGGCACCCAGGTTATCAAAAAACTATTGCAGCTGTCAAGAGACAATATTATTGGCCAGGCATGAAGAAAAAAGTTGTTGAGTTTATTTCCAAATGTCTAGAGTGTCAAAAGGCTAAGGCTGAGCATAGACACCCAGCTAGTTTGATACAACCATTACCCATTCCTGAGTAGAAATGGGAAGTTGTAACAATGGATTTCATCACCAAACTTCCTAGAATAAGAAAGAAGCATGATTGTATCATGGTAGTGGTGGATAAACTTACGAAGGCAACCCATTTAATTCCAGTAAATCTCACTCACAAGGCAGCCAACATTGATAATATTTATATGAGAGAAATTGCTCGACTAAATGGTATAAACAAGACAATTGTGTCTGAGACGGATCAAAAATTCACATCAAATTTTTGGAAAGGATTATTTAAGGGATTTGGAACAAATTTAAATTTTAGCACAAATTTTCACCGAGAATCATATGGACAAATAGAGAGGGTGAATCAAGTGATTGCAGATATGTTGAGGATTAATATGATTGATAAACATCAAAATAGGAAGATTACCTACACCTAGTATAGTTTGCTTATAACAATGGGTACAAAGCATCTCTAAAGATGAGCCCATTTGATGCACTTTATGGAACTAGGTGCAACACACCAGTAAGTTGGGACAACCCAACATATAGAGTAGTGGTTGGGATATAATTACTTAGGGCAATGGAAGAGAAAATGTTAAAAATAAAACATAATTTAAACATTGTCCAAGATAGGCAAAAAATCTATGCTGATAAGGGAAGAAATGGAAGGGAATTTAAAGTGGGTGACCATGTATTCTTGAAAGTAAAGGCCAGCAAAATTTCCCTGAAGTTCGTAAATTGTTCATAGTTGGAAGCTCGTGATTGTGGACTATTTTAAATCCTAGAGAGGAATGGGCCTATAGCATACATGATTTCCTTTCATGCACCAATGTCTATTCATAATGTATTCCATGTATAATTGCTCAAAAAGTATATACATGATGCTAATCATGTCATTGATTGAAATGTGATTCAAGTGGAGAAAGAAGGTGTCTTTCAAGTGCATCCAGTGTGCATACTAGACCAGAATATCAATCATCTCTAGAATCAAGCCATAGAGATAGTAAAGGTCCAATGGACCCGATACGATCCTGAAGATGCAACTTAGGAGCACGAGGATGATATGCAGGAAGAATAGCCCCATTTTTTTAAGGATTTTTGAAATTCTGGTTGTATGTGTGTATATATTTCACTAAGGACAATGCAAAAATAAGGGGAAGGGATTGTAATACCCCTAGGCCGAACCCCAGCTGTAAATGTAAATACAATTGCACTTAGGATGGTGAGTCATGATGTAGAAAGAACATGTATATATGTGATGTAAATGTAAATGTATTCACATGCATATATTAATGAAAAACACATCATTGCATGCAAACCAACCATGTAAAAAGAGTAAGGGGGAATAAAATCCACTAGTTAGGGAAAGGGGGGATACAAATTAATGATAAGGGGATAAGATAGGGAGCTTAAGATAAAAAAGAATATTATATTAATATTCCTTAAAGTATAAAATCTAGATAATTATTTTTATCCTAGCTCTAAAGGATGGGGACAAGCGGTACAAAGTAGCTCTAAACCTGACAAGTGTCAAGTTGGGCACATGCATACAAATAACTTGGACTTAGTGTATTTTCCATTCATTCCATCATTTTCAGAATTTTCCTAGACTGATGGATTTCATCTTTCCACCATACCACTTTGTCATGAACAACATTCTTGTACCTTACTTGAACCAATACTAATCATGTACCTATTCATGTATTAACTGAAGAAGTGGGTTGTCGGGCTCGTGGGATACTGAAGAGAGAGGTTGTCATGTCTATGATAAATTCTCTCTGGGTGAGAGATTTGTTGGGATTTTCTTTCATGAAGGTGTCAAACTACAGCTACATGTCTCTGAGACTTCCTAGCCAACCTGTTGTTGAAGCCTCAGAATGGAAATGGGTCAGATGAAGGATTGTTGAGCAAAGAAGAGGCACACTTCCTGTGGTGGAACAGTAATGTGGGGAATGAGGGATTCTAGGATTTCAATTTGAGTTGGCACATGTGAGAGAGTGTTTCCTATTTTTTGTGATACATCGGCCTGGGTAAGAATTCCTTTACCTAGGTGAAGTTTAGTTCGATCTCGGGGGTGACCCATTGCTGAGAGTTCTAAGAAGAATGGTCTAAGTCTGGGAGGAACGTGGAAGCTATGAACATAGTTGGTGGTATTTTATCAAAGAGAAGTGGCAATTGTTTGTGAAATTACATGCTGCATTATTATTATTTATGTGTTTATTTTATGGGTTTTTCCTCTATGTGTATTTCATGTCTAATTTATTTTATGTTGTATGAATTTGGGCATTTTTAGAGATTCTCTATTTTTAGATATTGTATACAATTCAAATTTTTTTCACGTGGCATAGCCCATAAATGGGCTGGCTTGGGATGCTACATCATGAAATTAGTTGGTGCATTTTTTAAGCCAAAGGGAATGACCAACCATTCGAAGAGACCATATTTATATTTGAAATATTTCTTCCATACATCAATCGATTTGATGGGAATATGGTGGTAGCTAGACTTTAGGTCAATCTTGCTCAAGAAATTTCCCCCCTCGATTTGGTCAATAAGATAATCAATTCAGGGAATTGGGTATCGATTCCTGAATGTGATTTTGTTTAATGCTCTGTAATGAACGCAAAGTCACAAGGTCCCATCTTTCTTCTACACCAATACCATCGGAATTCCAAAAGGGAAGGAGTTGGTTCTCATGTGACTGTTTTGAAGAAGCTCTTGGATATGACACTTCATTTCATCATTTTCGATCAGCGAGAGATGATAGACTGGTCCATTAGGAAGAGGTGGACCGGGGGTTAGATCAATTGGATGCTTGACTTGGAAGTGTGTCGGTACCCCAATGGGTGAGGATAAGATGTCTCTGTACTCTTCCACAATCCTGTCCACTTGCTTCTACTGCAAAGAGAGGCTCTGTGTAGAGGCCACAGATGTGGCATCAACCTTCTTCTTAATGTGTGCACAGATCAGAAAGAAGAACACGTTTCGAGTTTGTTAAATCATCTTACCACATTACTTAGAAGATATTAAATAAATACAAATAGGTGGCCCTACCTCTGGAATCATATACAATTGGCTTCCCAAAGTAATAATAACACTGTGGGGTCTAGACTCATACATAGCATGTCACTTCGAAAAATATGGTTGTCCTAAAATAACATAAAAAAACTCAAGGGGATAAATATCACACAATACCTCATATTTGAATGGCTTCATGTCGTAGGGAAGAAAAAATTGTTGGCTGACACGAAGATCTCTTCCTTGGTGAATCCAATCGAGGGTGTAAGGATATGAGTATAGTGTCATCGGTATGTCTAGTTTCTTGGAAACCTCTCCTGATATCACGTTCTTATGACTTCTTTTATCTACAATGAAATGAAGCAGAGCCTTCTTTAACGACATCTGTGAGTGAAAGAGGCATTCCCCTTCCTCTGTTTCTTCTAGTTCGTCGGGATAAAATTTTGTGGTAGTGACAGTGGCAGTGGGTTCGACATAGATAATCCACTTTCATATTTCTTGATTTGGTTCAGATTCATAATTTGCCTTTGAATTAGAGGCTTTCATCTCAGCCACTAGTGACTGCTTGGAACAAAATTCTTTGATGTTGTGCCAAGGGATTTGATGGTATTCACACCACTTTCCTGTGTCCTTATTTAACTTCTCATTACCCTTATTATGTTGTGTCTTGGAATATTTTTCCTGATAGTGGACATCTTTTCTCTATCCCTTGTTTTGTAGGTTCGGGATTCTTTTTCCCTGCTTCATCTCTGAGGATTTTGTATATCCAAACCCTCACCTTTTCTTTTTAAATTTCTTCTCGATCTTAACAACATATCTATAAGACACACCTAATGATGAAATGCCCATAAACTCCATTTTTGTTTGAATGTATCTATGCATACATATGTAGTATTTGAGAACTAGATGTGGTTTATATTCTTTGATACCCATTTTGGTACGCAAGTTATGGAAAACATTGTTAAAATATGGTACTATTTGGTCCCTTTCCTGATGTAGCATGGTCCATCTTGTGTACTAGTCCTCGTATTTTACAAAAGGGTATTATTTTTCTTTAACAACATCCATGAAGGAATACCATTTGGGGGAGACCGAAAATATTACAGATTCCTCCATGGCCCTTTGGTCAGAGTAAGTATCCCAACAGTCCTTAACAAGGGGGACAAACTTGAGGAGTGAAAATATAATCTTTTCCCTATTGGAAAATTTATGGACTGAAAAATACCGTTCCAACGAATTCAACCATTTATCTAAAACATCATCATGTATCATTCCTTCAAATAATGGAATATCAAAATTTACTTGTTCTTTGAAGGGGGTTGCATGGTCGCTTGATAAATATGCATCTCATGTGGGTAGCTGCCAAAGGATCTGTGCAAATTTGTCCATCATTTCTTTCCTTTCTCGCGCAAGGGCTTCCTTGATCAACATTTTAAAAAGATCTCCTACTCCATCATCTTTGTTTTCTTCCCCCATGGGTTTTTTTGGAGCTCAGCCTGATCGATATTGCAAAGGCTCAATTGGTTTGATTCCTAGCTTTTTGCACCAAGATCTTGTGGGGGACATGAACAAAGAAAAATAAATGAAGAGGACACTTCCCCGATAAAAATGATCCAGATTTATGAGTGGAAAGAAATGAATAATAGAATGAATATAATAACACACAGATACCGAGAGCAACAAAAAATATCCAGTAAACAACAATTTCTATTGAATAAATAAAATAGGATGAAAATGTAAAACTAGATAATTGAGAACAACTTGCTCGAATGATGGTATTTATATTTGGGAAGAGATGTGGTTTCTATGCATATCTAGTTGAGAAGAATGATTATAGTGAGGCTCCAGAAGACTTTTTAACATTACTCAGGAATTACAAAACCATAGAGATCCAAAAACCTAACCCTAGGAGATGAAACACCAAAATTTGTGTGGGCCCTAATGAGTAAGTTGGTACCTCAACTTCTCTAGGTCGTAATGTTTCCATATGACCGTTGTTTTAGGTGTGTGATATCTTGTTGGAAAGGTATTTTCAAAAACTACACATTGTGCCATAAAAATATGACTTTGTCTATAGTTTGACTATGGAAAGCCAAAAAAATAGTGTTTATGGCCCCAAAATGACCCTGAAAGTAAAAAAAGATGTACTGACATGAAAACTTCCAAAATAATCGGATTGGATTAGGTGAGCAGCCACCAATCTACACTAGACAACCCTACAAGTGTAGAAACCATAATTACAAAAAATTATGGAAGAACATGCTCTAGTAAAAAGAATTCAGGAGGACCCACTTGGAATAAGTGGGTGGCCACCAATTTCCATCTAGATCAGTCCTCCCTCCTTAGGAAGAAATGGCCTCCATTGCATTAGGTTCCCTATTAGAAGGAACCAGTTGCCAGCCCTCATCCAGGTTCCCTAACAGAAAGGATAAGCAACCCACTAGAAGGAAGCACCAACTCCCTGACTTCTCTAGCAACAACTAGAAGGAAGCACCAACTCCCTGGTTTCTCTAGCAACAACTAGAAGGAAGCACCAACTCCCTGGTTTTTCTAGAACCAACTAGAAGGAAGCACCAACTCCCTGAGTGTTTCCAACACCAATTGGATGGAAGCACCAACTTCCAATCATACAGGAAACCAACCTGTTTAACAGAGAACTATAGTTCTCCCTTGCACCACCCTGCCACCCTGGTTTCTCTGACTGCAACCAGATGGAAGCTACAACTCCCTGTGTTCAAGCACCCACTTGAACCTATGAGGACAACAGTCCTCTCTAGCACCTCCCTTCCATCGTGAAATATAAATCTTTTCCACTGAAACTTATTACAGTGATATAATGTTCAACAATGGCTTACCAGACTCATCACTGTTCTTCTTCATTTTGTTGCTCTGTCTGCCTCACTTCCTTCCTACACACATGACTTGCGTTGTATGTTCTTCTACTTTTTATGCTCTGTGCGCCATGTCCATTCACTACAAAGTTCCTCTTCTTTTCAATTCAACTGCTGCACTCTCCTCCTTCTTCACACATGAATCACCTTCAACAACAACAACCACAACAACTCCAACAACAACAAAAACCCCATCTCTTCTCTGTACCATGTACTTACAGCTTCTGTTCACCTTGTGCATGGAATGCACGCAATACCTCTTCATACTCACACCACACCGATATCCTCCACCTATCAAGTGCTCTGCCTGATCATCATGGTAACTCTTCAGCTTCTCTTGCAGTTTTCCCATGCATTCAGCATCACTAGATGTTATGCTGAGATTCCTCAGCCTCTCTGGCAGTTGAGACTCTTCATCTTCTCTAGCATAGTCGAGCTTATCCTTTCTGTTTCAGTTACAGACTCCAACCCTCATCCAGCTGTCAATTTCCTCCATGAATCATCTTCATTCCACTGGAATATTCCCCGTAACTCTTCAGCTCCTCTGGAAATCACACAAAAGTCTCTTCGCGTCCTCTATTAGAAACAATCAATGGTTTCTAGTAGTTACGCTGTGAGGATCAATCTTAGCCCTCCGATCATGCTCATTTTCACCTCCATCGTTGGATTAACTGTGAAGGGTATTGTCGTTATTTACCCATTTTGAACTTTCACAATTCAGATATTCTGTGATGAGACATCTTGAGTCTCCATGTCACAAGCTCCGAAAAGGAGCTTGAATACTCTAGCTCCCTCCTCTATGTGACCACAGGCAGTGACCACCAGTTACATCGACAATTCAACTTTTTGGTATTTCAACATTCGTATGATCTAGTGTCTCGGCATTCCCAGACATTATCCCCAAAATTCGGAGGTGGAGATCATCTACACTAGGTCCTTCCTCCACATGATCACATGCGGTGACCACAGGTTGCGCTAAAAGAAACTATGAACTCATGATCTTCATCAACGCTGATCGATGGTCCATGATCTCTATGAATCAATGGTCCATATCTTTTTGCGATCTCCCATCTTGTTGTTCCTTAGATGGAGGTTCTCATCACTCCAAGTTGTGATAGGAGAAGCTTTGAGATGGAGCTCAGATCAACGGTCCACGTTCTTGGTGATCCAACGGTCCTAATCTTTTCGTGATCTCACATCTCGCTATTCCTTAGATGGAGGTTCTCGTCACTCCAAGTCACGATAGGTGAAGCTCCGAGATGAAGCTCAAATCAATGGTGCACATTCTTGGTGATCCAACGGTCCTAATATTTTCGTGATCTCACTCTCATTTTTCCTCAGATGGAGGTTCTCATCACTCCAAGTCACAATAGGTGAAAATTTGAGATGGAGCTGGATCAACGGTCCAGAATCTTGGTGTATTAATTCTCTAGATCTCTTCCTGAATTCGCATCTCGCAGTTCTTGTGATGAAGGGTCTCATCACTCCAAGTCATGATAGCTGAGACTCCGAGATGGAGTCGGATCAACGGTCAAGATCAAACCTTGATCTGATAGCTAAGATCAAACCTCGGTCTCATGGCTAAGATCAAACCCCATTCCTTTGATTTTCTAGTCAGCGACATGACGATCTTTCGCCACCTGTCCTATGGATCCAATGGTTCAGATCTTGTCATGATTTCGACAATTCATAGGCCTTCTTCATGCTTGATCAACGATCCACATTCCTTAGTGATATGATGGTCAATATCTTTTCGTGAATTCGCATATCGCGAGCTTGAGCCTCTTTCCTTTGAATTTCCTAACCTGCGAAACTCCGAAATGGAGTCTTTGTGGTGCTCTGATCTTTTTCCACACATCCTCTTGATCCAACGGACCATGATTGTCATATTCACCTTGCAGCGTCACCATATCTAACGGTTATTGGTCCTTCGTAATTACCCCAAATCCTACGGCCCAGATCTTCTCGCAATTTCGCCACTTTGCTATGTGAGTTCTCGACACCTTCAAGTCCCGATCTACGAAACCCCAAAATGGAGTCAGACCAACATAATTTGGCCTTTCGCATTTCTCCTCTTCTTGCACTTTAATGAATGTGCAGGTTCTCCATGATCCAACAATGGTTGGATCTTATGCTCAGATCTGACGCCTAAGATCTGTCCTCCTCTTCCATGCGTTCTTCTTGTCTACAAATTGATCTGACGGTCCTCCTTCTTTCGAGAATTTTGAAAGAGATCCAACGATCACTGACTCTTCTCCTCCCGAGCTTACTGATCCTCCTTACTTGGAAGAATTTCTAAGTGTCAAGGGCCTCGACCTTTGATCTGCCTAAGATCCTGAGTACGCTATCTCTCTTGAGCTTTAGCAGTGAGTTAACCTCATCCCTGGTGCACACCTACGCACTGCATTTGACTCTGTGTTAATTCCTCCTGAGCTTACTTTGTTCCTATTTTTCCATTGATGCACACTCTAATCCTATCATCAATGACAAGATCACTTTTCCTGTTAAACCTGCCAACAATCCTCTGCACTATCTCTTCTGAACTTATTGAGCTTGCTCTGCAACTTCTTCCTAAAATACTTTTGATGTCTGTCTATTACATTCTTCCTGTACTCATGCCATATTCATTGTTGTTCTTTCCATCAATGACAAGCATATGTTGACTGTTAAACATTTGCCAACAATCTCCCCCTTTGGCATTGATGGCAACAAAGGAACCTGTATTCTTTTCTCCCCCTTTGACATCAATGTCAAAGAGAACATGCTCCCCCTGAGCTGTGGTAGTAATTTTAGGAGGTATAAAATATTAAGCCAGCACAAACTCCCCCTAACGGGATGGACTCTCTTATTCGAGGCCTGCAGATGTTTGTATCTAAGACAGAGACTTCTTTTTCTAATTCTTGGACCTGTTCATCTTCAGCTTCCATTGTATCCTCTGTAGAATACTCAAAAAATGCTCACCTCTCTTACTCGGACTCCTTCATCAACCTTTTCTTCTCATGAGTGGATGACTCCCCATGTCACTGTTATCTCACTGCTTCTGACTCTTTTCCCCTTTTGTTCCTAAAGGTTAACTTTCCTTGACAAGGTCTTTCCTCTTGTTACTTTTACAGGATGTCATGTATATCATTTTGTAAAACAAAATGTTGTTGTTGAAGAGGCTGCTATCCCACTGACACTCTACATAATTGTTGCTTGTTACTATTCAAACAGCCCTTGGATCTCCCCATTGATTCTTATCGATTTCTAGTGATGCATTTCATATTTATTCCATGATGCATACAATCCAAGGTTTTTATCTCCATATTCAATCACAAGAGAAAATTGCTACACCCATTCTCATAATTGTTTTTCTTTCTCACAAATAAAGGACCTGTATTAGGTTTCTTAGGAGCAATGATTTCTACCTTGTTGAGTCTAATAAAAGATTTGTCATTTGGTGATCTCTGGCTATCCAAGACCTTGTCCAGAGTCATGGAACTACTCAAGAACTTGATTTGGGTGTCTTCCTTCTCAAGCTTCAAGACATTTTCTTCCTGTTTATGACATGGTTCTTCTCCTACTTCATGGATGGGGTTAATGCTAACTGAACACGCTTTTATTGTATCTGAATCTTCTTCTTTACTTGCAGGGGAGGACTCAATTTCAACATCATTAATTTTCTTTATACTTTTATTCACCACATGTCATGAGTTTATATTTACCTTACATTCTTTGGATGTGAGCACCTCTTCACTGCCTCTATCACATTTTTGACTTGTACTGAGCAAATTGTGTTTCAGACCATCCACAAGAAGAACGTATTGGGCATCTCCTTTGTCATTACTCAAACTCATCATCCCTCCATCCTTGATTTTACCTGGTTCATCATTTTCAAGGATCACATTTCATGTTTTTCTTTTATTTATGGATAGTAGATTATCCTTGTCTCTAGTCATGTGTTTGGAGCATCCACTGTCTATATTCCCAGAGGCCTTTTGTTTTTGAGTTGAAAGTGCTTGACCACATTTTTCACTATCTTTTCTTTTCCATGTGCTGGGCTTTCTATCTAAGAAATTTATCCTTGGGTTTGCCTTGTAATTCTTAAAATGGCAGTTTGCAGCTTTGTGGCCAAAGTTATGAAAGTTATAGCATTCAATCTCATTGTTCAATAGGTCAAAGTTGTTGTTGCAGCGTTGTCTACTCGTTGATTGTTTATTATTTCTTGACCTCCTTAGTTGTATGTCTCTAGACTTAGTTTGGAAATTTCCAATCTGTGATGGTCTGTTACTTGGCTGTATCATTCTTTGTTGAGGCAAATATTTATTCCTTTGAAATCGTGATTGCTTATGTCTAAGTAGAAACAATATCCATAGAAAATTCTTTGTACCTGAAAAATGATTGTCTTCTTTGAGAAAATCGATCTCTTCCATGCTGATGATGTCCTTGAGCAGGGAGTACATTATTTCTTTGTTCTACAGATTTAGTCCTAGCACCTTTTTCTTTACTCATCCTCAGAAACTGATTGTCTTCCTTTGTTTTTGCATGTTTGTGGTTGTCATTGGTTGTATATTTAACAAACTTGATGGGTTCTTTATTTCTTGGCTGACCACTACTTGATCTGTCTTCAAACCCCAAACCAATTTTCAGATTTAGATGTATTTGTTGATTTAGAATGGTGGTTAATCCTTCTGAGGCTTTGATACTTGATAGATTCTGATGATACAAGGTTTGAAACTTCTCCATCTCTTTCCTAGTGTTTACGACTTCTTCTTCCAGGGCTTCAAATCTTGCCCTCTTTTCTGATAGCTAATGTTTTAGAATATCCTCGATTTTCCTTGCCTCTTCTAATTCCACTTTTAGCAGGGCAAAGTCTTCATTAGGTTGTTTATTGTCTTTCTCAAACTATATCAACAATTGTTTTTTCTTTTTCTTATTGATTCTTAGTCTGTCAATCTCTTCCAATGCACTGATCAATTCTCCTTCCATATCAACCATAGATTCTTCATCATTATCATCAACGCCTATGCTTTCAATATCATAATATTCTTTGGCCATAAGCATGAAGTCACTTACTTTATCTTCACATGAAGAATCACTATCAGTGTCTTCTGAGGAGTCATCATTGTTTACACATAAACTTTTCTTCTTACCAAATCTTATTGATTTGTTCTTCTTGTCATCTCCATAGTTTTCATCATGTTTCTTGTGTGGACATTTATTTGCAAAATGAGCTATCTTACCACAGTTGAAACATTTGAAGGGAAACTTACCTTGGTACTTGCTTGATCCTTTCTTTAATCTTCTCACGAATTTTTCTTCAATTTCATCAGGTTCACAATCCTCATTCATATATGCGTTAAATGATGCTTCTCTAGAGGTGGTTTTATCTGTAACTATCCTCATTTCATATGAAGTCAACATTCCTAGAAGTTGATCAAAACACAAGGCTTTTACATCATTAAGTTCTACTATAGCAGAGACCTTCGGGTTGAACCTATCTTGGAGAGATCTCAAGATTTTATGAACTAAAGAAGGTTCCTCAATTTTTTAACCAAGTGCTTTCATTGCATTCACCATTTCTTCTACTCTAAAAAAGTATTTACCAATAGTTTCATCTTCCTTCATCTTCAGCTGTTCAAACTATATTCTGTAGGTTTGAAGCATGGCATCCTTTACCTTCTCATTACCTTCATAGATGCTAATGAGTTTGTCCCACATTTCTTTGGCAGTTCCCAGGTGCATGACCTTTACAAATTCTTCTTTTGCAAGCCCACTCAAGAAAGGTCCCACGAACCTTGGAGAGAGTTTAGCTCCCTTCCCAAACTTGATCAAACTCTTATGTGGTTTAACCCGTAAGAAGACTCGATCACTGACCTCGTAGCTACGGTTGACACAGTGGGAATAGGCATAACTCCTTTGTCGATCCTGCGCTTCTTTAATCCTTTGTCTTATTGTTTTCATTTTCTCTTCCATTTACTAGATCTCTTTTGGTCCCACAAAGGCCCTATCCTCAAGGGTGTCTGACATGGTTGCCCATAAAGAAACTTGAAAGGCGCCATCTTAATGGTGCTCTGGTAACTGTTGTTGTAAGCGAACTCCACTAGTGGTAAGAATTCTTCCCAACGGATTTGTTGGTCCATTACGTACATGTGCAACATGTCCTCCAAGGTCTGGTTCATTTGTTTGGTATGTTCGTCAGTCTCTGGGTGATACGCAGTACTAAAGTTAACTTGGGTTCCAAAGGCCTCTTGGAAACTCATCCAAAATCATCCAGTAAACATCGATCCTCAGTCGAATATAATCCTCTTAGGCACGCCATACAACCTCATAATCTCACTGATGAGAACTCTAGCTATGTTAGGTGCCTAATATGTCGTACACACAGGGATGAAGTGAGCACTCTTTGTCAGAGTGTCTACTACTACGAAAATTGAGTCATGTCTCCTTGTCGTTAGTGGAAATCCAACAATAAAATCCATCGAAATAACCTCCCATTTCGATTTCGGAATAGCATGTGGTTGTAGTAATCCTGCTGGGTGTCTATGTTCAGCCTTTACCTGCTGACATTATATACATCTGGCCACATATTTGACTATGTCTTCCTTCATTCCCATCTAGAAGAATAAGGGTTTAAGGTTTTACCTCATCTTTGTGACTCCCGGGTGAGCCATGTATACTGCTCTATGAGCCTCGCTTAGGATCAACATCCTCAACTCATCGTTTGGTGGTACATATATCCGACCTTTAAACCTCAATAACCCATCATTATCAAATGAAAATCCCTCAAATCGTGGTACCATGATTGTGTTTTCTCCAATAAACCCTCAAATTCTTTGTACCATTCATCGTCACACTGTAAATTTAGAATATTTTCACATAGATTCATTTGAAGAGGCAGTACTGAAAAGATGCGTGGTCTCCGGCTCAATGCATCTGCCACTCGATTCACTATTCCCTTAATGTAAGTAATCTCAAATTCGTACTCGCTAAGCAATTCCAGCCAACGTCATTGTCACATGTTCAGGTCGCTTTGTGTAAAGATGTGTTGTAGTCCACAGTGGTCAGTCCTTAGTTCAAATTTTCATCCGACAAGGTAGTGTCTCAAAACCTTCAAGGCATAAATGATGGCTAACAAATCCAAATCATGAATCGCATAGTTATCCTCATGCCCTTTCAGTTTCCTTGAAATGTAAGTGATCACTCGTCCATCTTGCATCAAGACTCCACCTAAGCCTTCCTTGGATGTGTCAGTGCATACTAAGAAGTTTGTGTCCATGTCAGGGACCTTTAGTATTAGTGTTGTTTTCAACAATTCCATGAGCCTCTGAAATGCTTCCGTGCATTTCTTGGTCCAAAAAAACTTCTTGTTCTTCTTCCTCAACTCTGTGATCAGATTTTCTATCTTCGAAAACCCCTCAATGAACCGTTGATAGTATCCTGCTAAACCCATGAAGCTACGCACTTCTGGGACATTCGTCGGCACAAGCCATTCCATAATAGCCTTGAACTTTCCTGGATCCACGGAAATGCCTTCGCCAGAGATGACATGCCCCAAGTAGTGAATCTTCGATTGGTAAAAAGAGCATTTGGACAACTTTACATACAATTTGTGCTCTCACAGACACTATAGTACCAAGCACAAGTGCTCGTCATGCTCCTCTGTCATCCGAGAGTAAATCAAAATATCGTCAATGAATACTTGGATGAACTTGTCCAAGTACTTGTGGAACACCCCATTCATCAAACTCATAAATACCCATGGGGCATTTGTTAGTCCAAATGGTAAAACAGTAAAATTGTAATTTCCAAACCTCGTCTTAAAGGCGGTCTTAGGGATGTCATCCTCCTTAATCCGTAACTGGTGATACCTTGATCACAAATCAATCTTGGAGAACACCATCACACCCTTCATTTGATCAAACAGATCATCAATTCTCGGCAATGGATATTGATTCTTGATCGTGGCCTTGTTCAGTATGAAAATAATAGGTGCACCCCATGGTGACACACTAGGACATATTAGTGCTAGGTCCAACAACATCTTTAGTTGCATTTTCAACTCTTGTAACTCCAGGGTAAACATCTAATAAGGCATTCTTTCTATCGGTTCAATCCCCAGTTTTAGGTCTATGGTAAATTCCAATTCCCTCTCTGGTGGCATCCTAGGTAACTCCTCCAAAAACACGTCTGCAAACTCTCTCACCACCGGAATGTGTTCTAGACCTTCCTCTACTCCCCTCTCATTTAATGCAAGGATCGCATAAAGTTTTCACCCCTTGCACGTGATCTTTCGAATTTGCAAGGAAGAGATGAACCTCAGGGAAAATCCCTGGTTTTGTCCTACAATCACCCATCTCTGTCCCTCGTAATCGACCAACCTCAACTATTTTATCTTGTAGTTGAGTATCGCCTCATGCAATTCCAACCAGTCCATACCAATCACGACATCATACGAGCCTAGGATTGTGACGTATAGGTTGGCCCTGGTGACAAACTCTCCTAGATTAAGGATACATCTTGCAATATTTCCTCCAACCTTTTGTTTGGATCCCGAGGCCATCTCTACGAAGCTAAACTTAGCCTATTCGACTGCCTTTACCTTAATACTTTTTAGCACTTCAACAGAAATGAAACTCTTTGTAGCACCAGGATCTATCAAAATACTAAGGATATGGTCAACGATGATACATGTCATCTCAAGCACAGTCGACTAGTACTCTGCTTGATGGTTATTCACCGTTGCATGAATCCGATGGGTCTTTTCCATATCTCCCATGATAATGGGTCCAACTGATCTGGATGTTGTTGTCCTCTCCACAGGGAAGTCGCATTGGTAGTGTGGCTCCCCACACATCCAACACCCTTTTGTCGGCCTAGTAGTCCTGATACCCAAAGTAGAAGATGATGACCCACCGGCCTGGAATCTTTGTTTGTTCTGCTAAACAGGCCTAAAATGCTACTGCTGCGAGCGACACTGCTGTTGATGCTGTGATCCCCGATAAGGTGTCTGCTGCTGAGGTGTCAGTCACCAAGGTGTAGTGAAAGTGCATCCCCTCTGGAAGCCATGATATCCTGGCATATGTCTGGTTTTTGTTTGATGCTACTATGCTCCAGATGAATCCTGCCCTACTAGTCTCGTCGGAGTCCTGGTCTGACCCCCGTTGATAAGATCCTCCTTTACTATGAGGGCCTTCTGCATGGAATCATGCAAGTTTTGAGGAATCAAAATCCTAACCTTTCCACATAGGCCTCCATTAAGGCCGAGCATAAACCTGTTGACCTTCAGTTTATCATTGTTAAGGTGCGGAGCATACCAGAGAAACTCCATAAAACGGGCCTCATACTCGAGCACCATAAGACCACCCTGTTTTAAGGATTTGAACTCATTGAGATCACGCTCAATGAATTCCTCTGAAAGGTACCTCTCTTGGAGCCATTCCTCAAATAGTTCCCATGACACATCTTCGATGGCGATGTTCAGCTACGATAGGAGCGTCTTTAACCATAAAAGAGTGCTCCCCTTCAATTGAAAGACAACCATGCGAACCTTCATGTTGGAGGTATAGTTGCGAAGTGCGAAGCACATCGCCATGTTCTCCAACCATGCCTTGGTGGCTGCACTATCTAGGGCACCAAAGAACTCGGGAAATTTGACCTTCTTGAGTTCACGGTGAATGCTACCAGTACCGACCAGAGCGTGCGGTGGAACCTCAACGGGTGCTGGCACCTTGGCCTCATCTCTATCCAAATGGCTGATCAGTGCCTCAAACATGCACTGGAAGGATCTCATCATTCCAACTACATCACCAACTACTATCTTCTCCTGTTCGAGAACCTGCTCACCTCCCTAGGGGTTATACCCCTCAGGCGTCGATGCTACTGGAGGCATTGTGCCTCCTCCCCTAGCACCACGTCATCTGTCTCCGCGACGTCCTCTAACCATGATTACTTGCACGTACACAAGTTAACTCGATTAGAAACAATATAATCAAATCATATCAATGAAATCCGTAGCAATCCCAAGTCGCGGGTTGAACCTTCTCTGATACCACATGAAACAAAGCTCCCATTTCGTCACGACATCCAGCCTCACATAACAAGTGCAATTTTTTTTTTTTTTTTTTTTAT
>CBVK0102495740.1:21182-40846 GCA_900067695.1 Picea abies
TCTTTTTTTTTTTTTTTTTTTGTGTCTATGTGTAGGCAAGTAAACATGACATTATACTCAACAAAACAACATGACGATGAACACCATGCAAGTAACTCATGCAAAAACAACATGAAGACCTAACAAGAAGAAGAATGACTACCCCCCCGTCCTACCTTGCAAAGGTTAGGACCTTCAGGACACATAAGCAATGCTCAAGCCCAGGTTCCCATCAATTTTGACCATTTAAGGTCTCAGGGTTGGCGACTGTTCTGAGGAACAAGGAGTTGTCTACATCCCGCCTGACTCAAGTAGACCAAGCCTACTAAGCTATGGACAATCATCCTAACAACCCAACATTAATTACACAGGTAGCTAGAACCCTTACAGTGACAAAACCAAGCACATTAAATGTTTACAAACAACGTACCACCATTATTTAAAAGGAACCACAACACCCTCAATGAGAAGCGTAAGCTAAAACCGACTTCACCAAACCCCGCTCAATAGTCGAGTCAAGCCAGTCAATAATTACAGTCTATTTTAATCATCTATTATGAGCCCAACTTAGCATGTCTAAAATGTAATATGAAAATAAGGTACAATCTACATTAGTCTTAAAACCAATCCATTGAACAACTTTAAATCACAATTTGTCATCAAGGAACCCTCTAAATCAACGTTAGATAAACATCAATAGGAAAGTCTGGACTTCGACTTGGCTAATAATAAAAACATAATTAATCATTAACTATAATCCAACTAGATTGTCTAAATTATAATTTAGCCTTTACTCTACAATCAAATAGACATTAAAGACAACCATTCTAGCAAAGTAAAATATGAAACCCATCTTTAATCCAAACTACTTCCAACTATCCATTAATCTTGATGACTATAGCAACCATTTTAAACTAGAATGCTACCATTAAAATAAGTAATGAAGAAAATAACAAAAGCCTTTAACATTGAGAAAATTAATCAAGGCATTTAATAACATGGCATTTAATAATAAATAACTGGGCATTTATCGTAAAGAAAATAACAAGGCACAAAAATGAAAAGCAAATAATTAGGCCTTTAATCATATTCACTCTGGCATAATGCAGTGTATCCCTTATTATTTAACACCTTACAAATTCATGCCATTAATAATACGCCGACTCAATGCATTGTATTATTTACACTGTATAAATATAATTTAAACACTTTAAAAAGGATTCCTTTACTGTAATGATGCACATGCATAATGCGTAATATTTAAACTCAGGCATAAATTATAATTTAAACAATTAAAATGATTCCAGCCATTGATATTACACTCAACGTATTGCAGGGTGTTACTTTCACTGTACAACATATGATTTAAGCACTAAAAAAAGATCCCTTACTGTATTGATGCACAGGCATAATGCGTAATATTAAACTCATACATAATTTATAATTTAAACAACTAAATGATTCCCATCAAGAAATAAAAAATGAAATAGTCCAAGGATTTAAAGGAAATGCCAGAATTAGAAACACTCATGGATGAGAGTTGGCATGGAATTGGTAAAGGTACGCAGTAGTAAAGGAGGTCAGGAGGAAGGTAAAAGCATCAAAATGCTCAGAGGGACAAAGACAGTTTCGCTGAGTGAGGGGAGAATATCATCGCAGTGCATCGAGGGAGTTCGTTGTGTGAAAAAGACAAAACGGAATCTAGTCAATCTTCTTTTTATCTCAGTGGAAAATAACAATGAGATTACATGCAATCCCCAATCAAAATGAATTTGCATGCATCCCATTCTCAACTGGCAAGGAAACTTAAATTGTTGTGTATGAAACATGAATTCCAGGTCTCATCTAAAGGAAAGCTACATGAATACAATCCACCAATTAAAGGAAAAAAAAAATCATGGCTGGAAGGAAAAACTGGTAATTTAAAGCAAATCTCAGTCACATTAACAAGGCATATCGTGGTCATTTAAGGCATCCACCAAGTAATCTGTCTAACAACAAATGGAGGGTGTGCAACAACCAAACAATCAATCTCCCTAGCATCCATTCAAGGGCATTTTCAACATCACTGTCATTTGTTTAAAAGTAAAAAAAAGATCGTGGGCAATCAATTGGAAAACATTCAACCTTTCGAAGGGAAAAATGCGGGCATTCAAAAGCCACTCAATAATGTATATAAAGAGTCACAGCCAAAATATGCCTATCAAAATCGCCATCCCCAAATCAAATGCTAACCATTAAACCAGATCAGGCCTTCTAGTAAATACATGCAGTGTTGAGTTTATGAAACACAGAGTACAACAACAACACTCCTATCAAGATAAAACGCATTCCTCACTATAAATACGTATTAACTTAGGGTAAAACAATTCCATCTCCATATAACATGCAACCATCATTCATTCTAGTGTAGAGGCAACGCTTTACATGTGTTACATATTTTCTATCACTGAGGCAAGATCTTACAACCATTTCATAATGACCAATGCGAAAGTAATACCTTTTTCATCCATTAACTATTTAAAATAGCAGAGGTAATATATATATTTTTACATATGTTACAAAATTACCATTGCAGAGGTAAGGTTTTTACCTCCATTACATAGTGACAACGTAGAAGTAATACCTTTTTCATCCATTAACTATTTAACATAGCAGAGGTAATATATATTTTTTTACATCTGTTACAAAATTTCCATCGCAGAGGTAAGTGTTTTACCTCCATTACATAATGACAATGCAGAATAATAAAAACAAGTCAATCTACATGAACAAATGCAGATAGAAGTTAAATGCTTTTCACATCTCGGGATACCAACATAAAGATGCTGACAATAGTAAGAGAGCGCCTGGGCCAAAGGATAACTTGTCGAAGGGATTGCAGGAATTCTATCAGTCAAAGTGAAAAAAGAAATAAACAACAAGGAAGACAAATAAACCATATGCAGGGGTCATACTGGAAGGCGCAAGTCAAACAATTAGGCAAGGACAATAGCAGAGGTAGATGACTGAAGGGATCATCCTTCACTTCACCATCCTTTCACAAAAAAATAGGGCGTTGAGATCCATAGGTCTTTTAACACCAAGGCAATGACTATAGATCAGGCTCCTTGCCGACTTCTCAGGCAATGACTGGAGAGATATGGATGAAAGACTAAAAAATCACATGGATCACAATCATTACCATAGGGTTGTCAAGTCATATGGGGAACGAAGGCCATGGGAGTCAACAATCATCGAGCTAGGCTAAGAAAAGTTACATTAATTAACTTAGAAGACATCAATTTAACTTTCCAATAAATAATCAAATCCAAGCATAAGTCCTAATACAATCTACCAAACAAAAATGAAGATAGCGTACCATTGTCGGATCGCCCGCTCTGAGTGTCTTCCCTGTGCATCGTGAAACTCCTTCTTGCCAACCATCGAGACTTCACCGGTACCTCCCAGCCAATTCTAGGGGTACTCTTCCTCCCCCTTATCCCCCCGAGCCTCAAAGAGGCCACGCACACTAACCAAAGATTTCGTCTAGCTCCCAACTTCCCTCTCAAGGCCGAGCTACCACTCCTCTCTGAGCTGGGTATCCCAACTCCCACAAGTAAATCAGTCAAGTCAATATTTCTGTAGCGTAACATTACACAAACAGAAGATGATCCTTCATCCTTCTCCTTCCATCATTTTATAGAGTTTTCAACTTCTTTTCTTTCCTAAAATCTTATTTAATTAAATTTTTAAAAATAATTTCCTAAAAATTCCTCTCCGTAGAAGTGTCCCCCATCCCCTTCATTCCTCCATTATTTAATTTCTTTAATTAATTAATTATCTTATTTCCCTCACCCACCTAGAGTTACTCCTAGAATCACTCCTAGGTGTCCCCAAATTCCCTTACAGGTTTTAAAGGCTTTCCCTATTATTAAATTGCTAATTCAGTTTAAAATTACAAGCTCTTAAATGGTAGATTCTTTACTAAGTTGACTTTCTGCTTTTTCCCTTAGTTTCCACTTTTTCCCTTTTTATGTTACCTTTTTTCCCTATTTTTTTTTTTTTCCCTCTTTCCCCTTTTACTTAGAGAACTCAAAAAGGCAGGTGTGAAAATTAACCCTTTTCCCCTTTTCTTATTTAATTAGTATACTTTAATTTATTAAGGTAATAAAACAATTAGTTCCCTTTTTAATTTTAATCCAACAAAATTTTACCCCCTTTTTATGAATAAATTAAATTTCTTACTCCCTTCATGTTACAAGATTTAACGAAGATCATAATTATTATTTAAGTGGTTTTTATTTTTATTATTTTTATTACTATATTTTTTTTGGAAGACAAAATTTTACCACTAGCGTAATTTAAACTTAAGCCTTAAATTTTGTACTGGGTGACATTTCATTAGGGAAATTGTTTTAAAAATTACTTATCATGTTATTTGTCTTAGGGCCATCTAGGTTCATCTCTCTATGATTAACAATGCAATGTTCCCTTCACGAAACACTAGGTTCTCGAAGGGTGCCACTTGCATTATCTGTTCTATTGCGCGACATGCCCTTCAGGACACAGTACGCGCTCCAAGGGTACCACTTGCCTCTTGACTCATTTGGTAGACATCAATAACCCTTGGAGTCAACACTTAGCCAGGTGAACTTGTGGGAGACTAAGGGCTTCTAAGGAATAAGGCCCCAGCCCTATTGTGTGCTCCTTAGAATCATCGTGAGCGACTGTCGCAGTCTTCCCTCATAGCATCGTGGGTCCTCTCGAATTAGGTGATCGTTAACCTATAGTTTGAGCCACGATGAGAGTGATAGTAGGTTGTGGTAGGGTTGTTGTCCACACCTCTCCCTCAACATCTCTAGTAGTCGTGTGTGACCCCTTTACTCCATATGTGAGTCTAGTCGGCAAGCTATCGTCAGCCTACATCATCAACAAATCATGTCAAAAAATATTCATATCATATCACCCAGTCAAATGCACTAATATCATAGTAAAACAATCAAACCCCAATGGCACACTCCCTGACTCAATCTGAACTCCAAGAGGTTCCATCGATGCCTCTGCATCCTTGAGGTCCAAAATCCTGCACACTCAGTAAAACGAAGTCAATAGCACCTGCCTATGTCGAGATGGAAAAAACAACATGTCATCATCCCATAATGCCTCATAATCAAAATCAAAAGTTTTAATAGCATAATTATCCTGATCACTTGTGAGAAAGTTTCCTCAAAGAATAAGTTCCCTCAGTGCGCCAGAGCGGGATGTTACAGACATATTGTTGATGCAACACCAGATACCTCAGCAGGTACTGCACGACCTCCTAGTCTAAGGATCATTCTCTAATGCCTTCAAGATGGATCAGCTCTTTTGATTCCCTGCTGGAATCTCCAATATTTGATCCATGGGTCCTTTAACTCTCCCCATGGTCTCTGTATATGTCCGTGGACCTTTTCCCCAAAAAAAAATTTTTGGGTCCCAGGACTCCTTGAGTCCTGATGTCGAGAGTTCTTGACTCCTCGATCTCTCGATCACCGAAATACCGAAACACCGAATGACGCTCACAGTAACTAGCCCCCCGGGCTAGATATTAGTCCATGTGACCACTTCCCATATGACTACAGTCCCCTTCGAGGTTTTCTCAACGCAAAAGTGCCCGACCTCCTATATTCTGGACTCCTGGAAAGCTGACTTCCAAAAAGATGATATGCCTATGCCCCGACTTTCTCCTTCTTTCGTTTTTTCAGAATTTTGAATGCCGAAAGGCCTGGTTCTCTTATCCTCAGAACTCCCAATGTTTTGAACTCTGAAATGACCATGAATACCTTATATATCTACGACCCATGCTTTTCCTCAGCGACTTTGGGTTTTCACGTTTCGGGATTTCCCGATTCAAGGTTCTCCCAGTCCCTTCTCTTTGGATTTCTCGGTATCTAAAATACCAATATCCTTGATCTGTTGCCACATGTCCTCCCCATTCTTTCAGATTTTTTAGGGTTTCTCATTTTGGAACTTCGTGACCCCTATGACACTTATCCTTTGTTCTCTCAAATCCTCGGTATCAGAAATCCGGGTGGACTCCCTGATCTCCTCCATGTGTCCTCCATAGATGGATGGTCTAGATCATTTTGGGACTTCACCAGTAGCGAAGCCGAAAGACACCCTTCTCTGCTTCCCAATGTCTGAATCCCCGATATGAAAGGATCTCATGACACTTTTCCTTCTTAGAAGGATTCCTCAGATACCTTTGGGACTTTGGGACCCATGAGTCCTAATCTCTCGTCCTTCATCCTTTGAACCTCTGAATTCCTGAAGTCTGAAATCCCGATACCTCTACCCTATCGTGACTTTTCAGATTCTCTCCTCTGCGAGTGAGGATTCAAACATTGTGCATATTTCCAAAGATCTGACAACTATCGGTCCATGTACCTAGATCTGATGACTTAGACATGTTCTTCCACTGCACCCTTCCTACGCTTCCTGGACATGAATCCACGGTACAAATCCTCTTGGTTGATCCGACGACAGATGTGCTCCTCCAAGTGAGCATGCGCTTTCTTCCCAAACTTTGGAAGATTTCCCAAATTCTAAAGGCCTCTACCTTTGTTTCTTTCCTCTTTGAGCTCTAAAACCCTTCAAAAGGTCTCGAATACATATTCTAATATGCTCTCCCTCTTGAGCTTTCAATATTTTTAAATTCTCCAAAGAGTTCCCTATTTCATCCTCTGCGATCTTTGTAGCTATGACCTGTGCATAAAAGCACTACTCCTCCTGAGCTTCTCTCTTTAAATCCTCAAAGGATTCTTTGACTTCTGTGCATCTGACAAAGTCTCTACATGCACAATGGTGATACCCCTCTTGAGATTTTCTTGTAGCTTCGACCTCTAAGGAATAAATCCTTTTTCCTTCTCTTTTAGATGGACAATCTGATGCCCTCCTAGCACTCCTTTGCTCAAGAAAACTTCTTACTGAGTCTATAGGGTGTTCAACAACCATATGAAGAAACCTCTTTGGACTCTTCTCTATCTCTAAGCTCAAAGAGTTCTCTCTGTGCACTCTGGCATCTACTCAATGCCCTCCTGGCAGAGTGTCCAGAATCCTCAGTGATTTTGTTTCTCTATGAACTGACAACAAATTTCCTCCTCAAATTTCCTCCTCATCACTCTGTGCCTATGCTCAATTCCCTCCTGGTAGAGCTCTATAGAACCCTCAATAGTTCTATCTTCCTCTTGAACTCAACAGAGTTCCTTTGTGCACTGTATCCACCTACTCAATGCCCTCTTGGCAGAGAACTACATAACTCCTCAGAGATTATGTCTTCTACTATGTCCCCCTCTACACAGTCTCACCTCCAAGGTATTCAACAACCTTGAGGTCTTAATCTGAGTCAATGATTTCAGTTGGTGTACCCTCCTAGCATGTCCTTGTCCAAATTCCACAGAATTGGAAGTACTCTCTAAGCATTGACTATCAGAACCCACAATGTTCTGTCATGCCCTCTTGGCATGAAGCCTCAAAGAACTCCAACCTGAAATCAAAGAACTCTACATATAGTAGAACCTATATGTCCCAGTAAACACACTTCTATAACATATATTCACAGTATAAATAGAACACACATAGAAATTCACACAACATAGACAATATGCAGGAAAAACTGCTCTAGTTTGTATTAATATCAAATGCCTCCTTTACAAGGTGTTCCTGAGCTCAGAATTTGATAGAGTCTCGGCTCCTCCTCTCTTCTCTCTTCTCTAACTCTTGCTACCTACCCAAAACAAGATCAAATATCTTTTACATGAGGGGGCTATTCGATCTCTTCCCTCCATCCTCACCAAATCTCATTTGATTACATTGAATTACCAATAAATGGTTGTCTAGTCCAAATCAAAGCTAGATTGCAGCCTTACAACCATTAAAGATCATCTATTAACTATAGCCTGCATATAGGCATGACTCTATGGCTCTAACAGCCTTACAATATTAAATGCCTTCACATTCAAATTCAAAATGTGAAAGCACTGTGCCTTTCCTCATTGAATGCATGCACTGAGTTGGTTGGCTGGCTAGTGCATGGCTGGATTGGAGAGATGCTCCTGCATCATACTCCTCTGCTTAAAAATTCATGAGCTCTCCACCCTAGCTGTTGAAATCCTCCTGGATCCCAAACAACTCTTCAGAGTTGTCTCTCTACTGCATCTCTTTGTTGTTGTTGTTACTGCTGCTTTGTTGCTTCTCTGGCAGTCTCCCTTCTGCTCAGATTCTCCTTGATGGAAGTCTCTTGTGATCTGATCATCAGCCCCTTGATCTCATCGATCACCTCGTCCAGCCGCTGCAATGGCTGGCTCTATTCATGCGGTCTCTTCTATGGCAAATTCTTTCTACAAATGGGTAGAGCACCATGATCTCCCATGCCATCTCTTGTGTCCTTAGCTTGCCACCCTATTTCAAATTTCTCTTCTGCAAGCTCATTACTGAGTTGTTGTTGAGCCTCTTCATTTGACAGTTTGACTGTCATCTCTCCTTGTGTGGCACTAAGTGTCCACTCTACTGCAGTCTCCTTTGTAGTCCCCTTTGGACTGATATGTTGTTCAATCATCATCTCTAACAGTGTTGTTGCTGCCATTCCTCTTGTTGGTATGTATCCAACTCCTTCCAGCTGCTGCTCAACCTCAAAATCTCCTCCATCAGTTTCCAACCTCATCTGTTGGATGTTCATGCTCTGCACCATCACTGTTCTCTCTAGGGATTCTAACTGTTCACACAGAGTAGCAAAATCTATGTTGTTTTTCTCTTCTTCTGCTGTGAGCTTCAGTGTTGCAGTCTTCTCAGCTTCCTGGCTGAAAATGTTGAGCCATTCCTTGGAATGATCGTCTTCCTCTACAGCTTGGGAAAACACCTGTGTCTACTCCAATGCTCTAATATTCACATCTGGTTGTTTTTCTCTTGCTATTGTTGCATCTACAATACAGACTTTGACCTCCCCTGGGCTGCTTGGTAGGAATATTCCAATTCCTCCAATCATTAGAAGATCCCTCTGATCCTCCCTCTCTATCAGCTGCATCTGCTGATATGAAATCAACTCTGAGTTCATCTGCTCTCCCTTTCCCTCCTAGAAATATGGGATTTCCTTGCTATCCTCTTGACAGTCTATGAGATCCTCTGATCCCATCTTATTGCTCATCAAGCAATCACTGAGATCTTATGTTGATCTCTTCCATTGCCCTCTTAGCAATATAAATTCCCCTCACTGTCCTCCTGATAGTCTATGGGATCCCGCAGTGATCTCATTTCATTTCCCTCTTGGCAATGTGAAATTCCCTGGCTGTCCTCTTGATAGTCTATGAGATCCCACAATGATCTCATCTCATTGTCCTCTTAGCAATTGGGAATTTTTGTTCTTCCCTCTTGGTAGTATTTGAGATCTTCAGCTGATCCCATGTGATCCTCACTACTGAGGTTTCCCCCATCATATGGTTCACACACCTGAACCATTTTCTCCTTTGATCTATTGAGGTTTTCAACATGCCTCAACCATATTTTCAACAACCTCTAGTGTCTTTTGGTCATCAATGCCCTGACTAGCCATTTTTCTTTCATCCTCATGGGCCATTCATATACCCATGTCGACCTTGTATCCTGTTGCACCCATAGTGCAAGTTCATCCATCCTTGCCCTGATCTTGGCAAGTTCTCTATCCATCTCAACCTTGCTTGGTTGTTGCTGATGGTTCTTCTTTCCACCTCGTCCATGGCCTTCCATAGCCATATTCATGTTCCCGTCTACCCTCTTGGAAAGATTGTTGTTGTCACTCTGCAACTGCGAGTTCTTCCAGCCTCTCCTTAAAGTCCACCTGACTATCTATTGACTACTGTGCACCTGCAACAATCACCACAGAGATTCCATCACTCTATCTTCCTTCTTCTTGTCTCTGCAAGCTGCCTCTGATACCACTTTGTTGTATATCAAAGTATTTTCCTTCCTGCGACCTCTCCCTAAAATATACAAACATAGTTAAGATCTGATACCATCAACTGGCGTGTATCAAAGTGCTCTTTTTCTTCTCTTCCTCCCTCTGTCTTTAGTATATAAACAAAAATTATCTCTGATACCACTTTTGACATAGCACCCCCAGCCTCAGCAGGTACTGTACGACCTCCCAGTCTAAGCATTGTTCTTTAATGACTTCGAGCCTAATCGACTCTTTTGATTCCCTTCTGGAATCTCCAATATTTGATCCATAAGTCCTTTAACTCTCCCTAAGGCCTCTTTATACATCTGTGGGCTTTTTCCTCAAAAAACAAATTTCGGGTCCCAGGACTCCTTGAGTCCTGATGTCGAGATTCCTTGACTCCTCAATCTCCCGATCACCAAAATACCGAAACACCGAAATGGCACTCACAGTAATTAGCCCCTTGGGCCAGATCTTAGTCCATGTGACAACTTCCCATATGACCATAGTCCCTTTTGGGGTTTTCTCAATGAAAAATTGCCGAGTCTCCTATCTTATGGACTCCCAGAAATCCAACTTCCAAAAATATGATATGCCTATGCCCGGACTTTCTCCTTCTTTCACGTTTTTGGAGTTTCCAATGCCGAAAGGCTTGGTTCTATTATCCTCAGAACTCCCAATGTTCTGAAATCCGAAATGACCATGAATACCTTAGATCTCCGCAACCTATTCTTTTTCTTAGCAACTTCGGGTTTCTGCGTTTCGAGCTTTCCCGAGGCAAGGTTCTCCCAGTCAAAGATCTTTGGATTTCCCGGTATCTAAAATACCGATATCCTCGCTCTGCTACCACATGTCCTCCCTATTCTTTTGGAGTTTTTGAGGTTTCGCGTTTTGGAATTTCATGACCCCTACGACACTTATCCTCTATTCTCTCAAATCCCTGGTATCCAAAATCTCGATGGACTCCCCGATCTCATCCACGTGTCCTCCACAGATGGATGGTCTAGATCGTTTCGGGACTTTGCCAGTAGCGAAGCCGAAAGGATCCCTTCTCTGCTTCCCAATATCTAAATCCCTGATATGAAAGGATCTCGCGACACTTGTCCTTCTTAGATGTACAACTCATTAACCTTCAAGACTTCAGGACCTGTGAGTCCTAATCTCCAGTCCTTTGTCCTCTAAACCTCTGAATTTTCCTCTGAATTCTGTGCATGAGGATTTAAACCTCATGCATCTTTCCATAGATTCGACGGTTATTGGTCCATGTACCCAGATCTCATGGCTCAGACCTGTTCTTCCGCTGCGCGGTTCCTATGTTTCCTGGAAACGAATCCATGGTCCAGATCTTCTTGGCTGATCCAACGACAAATGTGTTCCTCCTGTTGAGCATGCACTTTCTTCCCAAACTTTGGAAGATTTCCAAAATGCTAAAGGCCTCAACCTTTGCTTCTTTCCTCTGTGAGCTCTACAATCCTTCAAAAGGTATCGACTGTGTATTCGAATACGTTGCCCCTCTTGAGCTTTTAGGATTTTTAAACTCTCCAAAGAGTTCCCTCTTTCGGCCTCTACGATCTTTGCAGCTATGAACTGTGTGTAAAAGAACTATTCCTCCTAAGATTCTCTCTTTAAATCCTCAAAGTATTCTTTGACTTCTGTGCATCTAACAGAGTATTTGCATGCACAATGGTGCTACCCCTTCTGATCTTTTCCTATAGCTTCGATCTCTAAGGAATTAATCCTTTTTCCTTCTCTTTCATATGGAGAATCAGATGCCGTGCTAGCACTCCTTTTCTCGAGAAAACTTCTTATTGAGTCTGCAGGATGTTTAGCAGCCCTGTGAAGATCCCTCCTTGGACTCTTCTTTGTCTCTGAACTCAAAGAGTTCTCTCTTTGCACTCTGGCACCTACTCAATGCCCTCCTGGCAGAGTGTCTAGAATCCTCAGTGATTTTTTTTCTCTATGAACTCACATGAAATTTCCTCCTCAACACTATGTGTCTGTGCTCAATGCCCTCCTGGCAGAGCTCTATATAAATATCATTAGTTCTATTTTCCTCTTGAACTCAATAGAGTTCCTCTGTGCACTCTATGCACCTGCTCAATGCCCTCTTAGCAAATTTCTACAGAACTCCTCAGAGATTATGTCTTCTATTGTGTCCTCCACTGCACAGTCTCAACTCTAAGGTATTCAAAACCTTGAGGTCTTCCTCTGAGTCAATGATTTCAGTTGGTGTGCCCTCCTATCATGTCCTTGTCCAAATTTCATAGATTTGGAAGTGGTCTCTAAGCACTAACTATCAAAACCCGCAGCGTTCTGTCACGCCCTCTTGGCATGAAGCCTCAAATAACTCCAAACTAGAATCAAAGAAATCTACAGATAACAGAACCTATATGTCCCTGTAAATGCACATCTACAACATAAATAGAACACACATAGACATTCACACAACACAGATAATATGTAGGAAAAACTACTTTGGTTTGTATTAATATCAAATGCATCCTTTACAAGGTGTTCCTGAGCTCAGACTTTGACAGAGTCTTAGCTCCTCCTCTCTGCTCTCTTCTCTAACCCTTTCTACCTACACAAAACAAGATCAAAGATCTTTTACATGAGGGGGCCTTCCCTCCATCCTCACCAACTCTCATTTAATTACATTGAATTACCAATAAATGGTTGTATAGTCCATATCGGAGGTAGATTGTAGCCTTACAACCATTAAATATCCTGTATTAACTACATCCTGCATATAGGCACAGCTCTATGGCTCTAAAAACCTTACAATATTAAATGCCTTCACATTCAAATTCAAACATGAAAGGGCTATGCCTTTCCTCCTTGAATTTGTGCACTGAGTTAGCTGGTTGGCTGGTGCATGGTTGGCTTGGAGAGATGCTCCTACATCAACTGTGCATCTGTATTTGCATTCCAGATAACTGGCATGTCCTTGGAGAATGTTTTTCTCCAGATATGGGAAAGTTTTTGTTTAAGGAAAATTGTTGGTTGTTTAAGCATACATTATGTGGCTTGGATGTACTCCTATTTTGATAGATTTAGCTCTGTCAAGAAGTCATTGAAACTCATAAACTCATCAAATGCTCCTTGTTCTAGAAATGAGAAGAAGGATTTAGATTTCTCAATGACAACATTTTCCTCTAAACTAAGTGGATCTATGATTGTTGTTTCTCTCATTGGCGGCATGGGGAAGTTGTATCTGCAATGCGAGTTTTTTTGTTTTCTACAACTTCTTGTATGATAATGTCTATGAACTTTGGTAAGTTCTGGATCCAAATGATCTTTGTTGCATGTTATGTATTCTCCACAAACTTCTCGATCTGTGAATTGTTGTCATCTCTATAGACTGGTGCACCCTCTATCCACAATAGTGCATGGTCATGTTCATTCCCCCTATTCTGGAATTCAGTCAAAAAAAAGTGATTCAATATTTTTTGAAAAATGTTTCATCATGGCATATCAATTGTATCAAAACATTTATTCTCTGTCTATAGTAGAGAGTACATGTCACTAGGTATTTTCTTATGAGATAGTCAATGTCATTATTTTCCAATGTATTGGTTTGTTTTTTACGTTTCTTGTTCCTATGCAAGTCAGATACTGCAACCACCAATGGATCCCAATAGTGCTCTTCACTTGTAAACATGATGAAAAATGTTGGTGGGCCCAATTGTCGGATCATTGGAAAAAGAGTTTTCTTTTTTTGTTCCAAATAGTCAGGAGAGATGTGAATGCTTTTGAAATATATGTATCCAATATCATATTTCAGTATTTTTTCTAGGTTTACTTTGTACTTGACATCCTTGGCAAAAAAAGTTCTTCCTTGTAACTGACCTTTTCTTATTCAGATCCACATGAGAGACAGTGCTTGCTCTATTATTATGCGCGTTGATTATAATTTTTTTTTATGGGACACGAGAAGTCACCGCTTGAATGTAGTAGTTCCCATCGAACTATTTTATGGTAATTGAATCATTATGTAATGTTAGTGGGACGTGGATATCCATAAAAGAGTGTTGGGAAGTTCATTTCCTCAATGAATTTGTCATTGAATATTCCAAGTGGACGTTGACCCTCAGTAGGTGCAATTTTGACAATCTTGTCTTGCAAGTCAAAAATGCACTGTGAATCAGTAAATCCATGCATCAATGTCTCAGCAGGTGTTTCATTATTCGATTCATCTCTTGTATCAAATTCACTAGCATTTTCACGAGTCTGTGTAGAGTTCTCATCCTCTTCTACAAGAACATTGTTCGATTTCTCATTTATACAAATGTTTTGTCTCTATAGAGGACCTTGGAACATAAATCTTTTAATGCTTTCATAACATCATGCACACACACTTTTCCTATATGATACACATTTTTGTATTGCAAGCATATTTTGAGAGCCACAAAAATTGTCATTGTATAGTTAATGAATTGTGGCAAGGCTTTTTGCACAACATCTAGTTGAACAGGCACATTAATAATTGATCCTGTTAAGCCCATATGAGGTCGTTTATAGCCCTAGGGCCTTATTTGTGCAAATGCAATTAGCAAAGATGCAAGTCTCTCTTCAATTTATGTAAGTGAACTTACATATGGTAGTGGTGTATTACATCTTATTTGGTTAGGGGTTGCAAATTGTGGTAGTTTTCCATTTTCAAACGACCATTTGCATGGAAGAAAAATTTTTCCACTAGAAAATGTTTTATCATGTATTGTCAATTGGAGGTATTCTTTTTCCAAATCAAGCGTGAAAGACTTACTATTTTTTGTGAAATTCAATTGATCACAAATTTCACATTCAATGGAAGGAGTGTCTTTGATTTGTTTCATGTAGGTCTGCCTTGCATATTTCTTCTGTAGGGAAGTATGGGTAGAAAGTGTCTATTGTTTTTCATTGGTAGTAGTGAACGATGTTGATTCTATTCCACGAAATGTGATTTTTTCCACTTGGACAATTGCATGACCATTGTGGGATATGTGACCATACCTTTTTCTATTGTGTTATGCATGATTTTTTTTTTTTAGATTGTGATATGTCAGTTTTTCTCTAGAAGGAAGTGTAGCAATGTATTTTTTTCTCTCATGTATGACCTTTTTCAAGTTGCGATAACTTAGTATACATTTTTTTGTTCAAGGGAAGGATGACCTCATGGTAGCTAGGATGAATTTCACTCTAATCAAATATCATGCGATGCTTATGCACATTCAATGTGGTTTGGTTGGCATTGACACTGGACCATGCATTGACACTATTTCCTATACCACCAATTTTTTTTTCTCTCACATATGAACTTTTTCAAGTTGTGATAACTTAGTCTACATTTTTTGTTTAAGACCTGTATGGCCTCATCAAAACTGGGACAAATTTCACGCATGACCATTTTCAAGTTGTGATAAGTTAGTCTACATTTTTTGTTTAATCTCCATATGGCCTTAACACAACTAGGAGGAGTTTCATTCTCATTAAAAATCATGCCACACGTATGTAGATTAGATGTGGTTTGGGTGGCATGGACTTTGGACCCTGAACCAGTGATATGTCCAAGAAAAGTTTGATAATGGGTATGTGTTGTATCTTTTTTTAACAAGAGGATGTCAACTGTTCGATCATAATTTGAATCAATAGACTAGGAATGGACAGTTCCATCTGACAGGGCCAACCAGACTTGGATATTTACTCTAAATATGATAGATAGCCATTGAAAAAAGAATATTCCACCCTCCAAATTTCCTTTTTCATATGGCAGTGCCATGTTTACAAGGTATTCTTCCCAATTTCCAATTGTCGACATATTTTCTAGTAGATACGGTTAAAGGTGTTGATGCAAGCAGCTGAAATCTTGTTGGCTCTTGCCTATAATTTCATTTCAAAAGGACTATACAGTGTAAATACACACTGAATTCACATTGAACTCTGTTGCTACCAAACAAAAAATTGCATTGAAAAAACTATCTCCACAGCTAGATAAAACATTTGTTGCTATCTGCAAAGCTTGGTGGCCTATGTGATGCATAATCTGTTTCCACTGCGATTCAAGGTCATTGAAAATGAGGGACAAGTAAATATGAGGTCCTCCAAGTTTGCATATGGACAATTTTCTATACATTAGCAGTTCATAATGACCACTGACAAGATTGGCATCATGGAACAAGATGCAATATGGATTGCTAGATGCAGTTTTGTTGAATAGTAGATATCTTGTTTTTCTTGTCAATGAACATATTCCAATTGATATATTGAGCCACTTAGATAGCCACCATATACAAAATGTATCTCCCCAAAGTCCCATCTCATGTGCAGGAAGAATTGGAGATGTAGACAACCGCATCTTTGAAAAATACATAGTGACATCATGTATTACATGCAACTACCAAAGAAAATCAGATGGAAAATCATATTCATATGACTCTAATGACTCAACGTCACCATTTTTTAAACATCCCAAGAAATAATCTATCAATCCATTGCACAATTCAGTCGAGGAATAATGGAAATGCAGTAGAACCTGAAATGCATCGAAAAGACAATCTTCTACATCCAAAAATCCCATTTCTATGCAACACCTCATCAATGTCGTCATGCATAATGGAGTGCATATATTTTATACGACTCAACATATATTACATGTTTCATCTCTTAAATTTTCATTTTCAAGTCGTTTCTTAGCTATTTTCCGTTTGTATGAAAAAAAAGAAAAGGGGAAAAAATAAAATGAAAACAAAAAAAAGAAAAATAGAAAACTACAAGTGCAAAACTGTGTACAAATCCCGATATGTATCCTTCAACCTTCTTCTTGTCAAATTAAATTCCAAACAGAAGAAACAACACAAATAAATAACACTATAAATTTACTAAGCACAAAGATCAATTTGAAGCTATTCATGGTGTGCATCCTACAAGCTTCTCAGAGGCATAAGATGTTCTACAGAATAGAAAGGACAGATCAAAGGAAACAGGTGGACAGAGTTTTTTGACCCACAAAATAAAATATTTCCCTCTCACTAAACCCCGACAGATGGTTCCCCCTTGTGACAGGTCCCAATTCATTTTCTAAATCCCTTTGCATTGCAATTTTGGAAATAACTCTGGCAGAATATCCAGGATGTGGAAGTTGGCATATGAAAATGCATGGTTTCCAGAAACAGAAAATAAGACCACACAGAAAGATGTTCTACAACAAAATTTCAAGACGGGGACTCCTACCATTGAAAAATCTTGCCTCCAAGATGCAAAAAACTAAGTAGAAAAAAAGGAACAGGAACGAAATGATGGCACAAAAACTTGCCCGTCAACAAGGGATGACAAGAGCTCAACCCCAAAACTTGCAAATCACAACAATAGGTCCAACAACCTAAAAAGTTGAAGAACAACAAACCAATGAACAACCATGCATAGGTCCAACTCCAACTGCATGACCTTAGCTTTGCAAAGTTGAATCAAACAAGAACAAGAAGCATGGAATGAACCAACAAACAAGCATCAACCACTAGACCAATGATGTCGGTGGAGAATAATATTGCACAATTTCTCTACAAACAACACCATCAAAAAAATTGAATGAAACTGTATCGCAACACATCTGTACAATAAACATTTAAGGCTGAGAGACCTATTAGGTAAACACTTAATACTGTGAGAACCTTCGAAAGGCGTCACCCTATGCAAACATTTAAGAAACAATTTGAGTGAGACGACAAAGTAATATGAAAACTGACTATCCATGTGCAATAAGATCTCAAATCTATTAGTACAAACTTTGGATATCTAAACATTTCAATACGAATAGTACAAATTAAGAAAAGCACCGTACATGATAAAAATTTTGATATGGAAACATATAATTCATTGGGAATAGAGAAACTAGAAACAAGAACTCAAATCTATCATACAATCAAATCATGACATATATATAAAAAAAAATAATGCTTTTACTTCTGTAGTTCAAACATTAGAAAGTATGCAAAAAATTGTAGTCAAACAACAAACTAATATGAAGTTAGTGAATTATCAATTTCTATAGTTCCTCTATAATCTGGCTCTAAAAACATATTATAGTTTTGAATGATGCACTCTTATGTCTTAGCATTTTGAATGAGAATTAGAGAAATATTCAATATCATTCTCATCCATAGCTATAGAAAATAAGAATTTATCACCTCTTTAAAATTATGGTAACAATATTCTTATACCCAAATATAATTGAAATATCATATTCAAGTTGTTTGAATCTTCAATAACAATTTTGGGAGTATAGAAATTCAATTTGCTCCAAACTACTCCCCCAAAATAATTATACAATGAAAATGCAATAAAATCACATTCCTAAGAAAACTTTTCACTAAACACACCCATAATTAGATGGACGAAAATTAAACATGACATCAACATGGTAGACAATACATTAGATGGAGAAAAATTAAACATGACAACAACATGGTAGACAATAAAAATATTGACTACATGGATAATAGGAATACTTCATTGGTGTATGTCTTATGAAGAAGGAGATGAATCCACATGAAGGATATTTCAAATAGGGATGGCCCTTTCAAAACAAAATTAAAAAAATTAATACTTTACAAAACCAACTTAAATAAACTAGATAATGAACTAAACAATAACAAGAATTGCATAATGGAAAATTTTCAAATGTACAGTTACAAATAAACTATGACCCTTCCTCTTCCTAGAAAATACAAGGTTTATCACATTCATGTTATTTCATTACATGGTATTAATTGGGAATAAAAATGAAAATAACAAGGTTGAGAAATGAGAAAGGAAAATTTATCTTGCAGCAATAAGATGTTAAACTTCTATGCATACATGAATACATGTTCAATGTTGTAGAGGCATCAAAACATTGATACCTTCAAACAATAGTTTCAGGTGGTCGAATTTAAACAATGACCTCAAAATTTTGAAAAATACTTGTTACTTCAATACTAGTTAGTTCAAACTATGGTTATAGCAGTCTGGAAAGAACGTTCCATGTGAAAAGGTTGGTATGGAAACCTAAATACTACTGATACTATTCACTAGTGAAATTTCTTCTATTACATAAAGGGCATTTTCACTGGTTTATACTTTTAGATTTAGCTTGTGAAATTTTCACACACTTGCCATGATACCACATGTAACAAGTATCACACCCAACCCAAAATTCATCAGGATATTAGGTCTTCTCACAAATTCCACAAATTTTATCATTGTTCTCTTCATCATCATTCTTGTATGTTTTTTCCTCCTCTTCTTCCTTTACTGTTGAAGATAATTCAAGATTTTTTAATTTACCATCTCCCATTGGCTACAAAAAAAAAGAAATCATGTCATGACAATCAAGCTTTTCTACGAAATAAAAATGAAAAAAAATATTTTTTTTTGTATTCTCAAAGAGGAAAAAACTCCTAACCTTCTGATATGGTTTAGATGTGGTTCCTCTATTTTCAAAATTAGTCTCCTCATCTCCCTTCTCCCTCTCAGTAACCACTTCAAACACAATAAGTAAATCGTTTATCATACTAAAAAGAAGTTTCCTGCCAGTTAACAAAAATTAGCTAAAACATATGAGCAACACTTGTGTAGCACAATGGAATAGGGAAAGTACCAAGATAAAAAGATGAAGAAAACAATGGAATAGGGAAAGTACCAAGATAAAAAGATGAAAAAAAAATCTCAGAGATTTATATAAAAGACATACAAATAATAGATACACATAGGTAACAACATGGAGGTGAGATCGGAAGAG
>CBVK0102500785.1:0-12883 GCA_900067695.1 Picea abies
TATTTTAAAAATGATTTGCCCAAATTCTATAGGATAAAATTATTTTACCTAAAAAATTGCCAAAAGTTTATAAAAACTATATTAAATACTTAGAAATTTGAATATTTTGACAAAAATATCGCCAAACATTTATATTTGACATATGAAGGATTAGTAAGATTCGCCAAGGTTTATGCATTTTAAAATAAATTTCCATCCTTAAAATCATCCCTATAGACTCCACTGCATCTCAACACCAACAAGAAAGCATTCCATTCCATGGCTAGTTCACCTTGTAGATTGAGATCTTGAGACGATAACCAATTCTGAAACCCCATGCATTTAACAAATTGGATTGTCAAATATGAGCTAGAGAGTATACTTATAAAACCTTTAAATGTTGAATAAGAGTAGTTGATAAATTATAAGAGGTTCCACTTCCCATAAAGGAATACTTTCCCATCATAACCCATGATCCATTTCCCACTAACCATGCTATCCATTTTTTCAACAGGGACATTGCATCCATGCTCTCCCTTTAAATATTTTTTAAACATCACTTTACTCCACGATCCTAAAACGGGGGTTTTTAATTTGTGCTCACGTTCCAATCCAAATGACGAGAGAGAAAAGTGATCCATCTTGAATTTTGGTGGAAAGTTTTCTGTTATGATAAATTCATTATCATTTATTTTATTTTATTTCTTTGTCCCATGCTATTATTACAATGAAGATTTTTTTATTTTATTAATGTAATGCTTCTCTCCAACGTCCTATTAGCTTTAGTAACATTATTTATTTTTTTCAATGAAAAATATTTGTACAATAAACATTATTTTTGTTAATGTTGATGTTGCATTTATTTGATTAATGTAGATGCTAACCATCACAATCTCAATAAGTATGCATGAGCCTTATCTACCATCACAATAATTATGTATTCCACATTGTTTTTGTTAAAGTTGATGGTGCATTTATTTGATTAACTTATATTGTAACCATCACAATCTCAATAAGTATGCATGAGCCTTAACTACAACACAATAATTATGTATTGAGAAGGTTGAATATTGTTTATTTGGGTTGAGCATGGAGTTTACATATTTATTTTTAAACTCAATATTTATTCAAAATTGCAATAAGTTTAACATTATGTATTGAGAAGGTTGAATATTGTTTATTTGGGTTGAGCATGGGGTTTACATATTTCTTTTTAAACTCAATATTTATTCAAATTTGCAATAAGTTTAATTCAATGTTAAAGAAAAACATTTTTTATCTTATTTTTTATATAAAATAAATACTCAAATATTTATATCTAAATATAAAATCCTTTTTAAAATAAAATTCTATTTTATAAGAATAATATTCACATTTAAGGTGTTGAATATAAAATGAAAAACTTTAATATTTTTTTTAATGTGATTTTATTTTGTAATTGAAAAACCATCAAAGTGACATTGTTATCAATGATTAATAGGGAAATAATATGAACCATATAAGGCCAACATATAAAAGAAAATGTTGAAAATCAAAAGAGAAACAAAAATTCCAATTAACAAAATTGAGCCATGTAAAGAGAGTGCCAAAATGGAGAGAAGCATGAAGTGTTAGAAAAAAACCGAGCCATGTAAAGAGAGTGCCTAAATGGAGAGAAACATGAAGTGTTAGAGTCATCTAAGTAGGAAGATGATTATGTAAAAATTAAAAATTCCTCATAAGAATCTATTGGCAAGGTTTACATACAAACCTATTAATGATTCCTCATAACAATCTATGGATAAGTCTTCAAAACAACCTGGGGAATATTGGTAATTTTTCAACACCATGTGCTAGAAATTGGACTCAATTAATCATTTTCCATTAAATGGCAAGCTTATGTGTTTGAAAATTAAGATGTTTTACAAAACAAAATATGTTCAAACTTACTTGAACAATGAAAATATTACATTTTACAAGCAACAAGAATTTAGTTAGGTGTGTACATATTGGGGGTGTAAAAAAACGTTTTGGGGTGTGAGGGTCCATGGTTTTGAATTCATGGAAATTTTGAGATGCAAAGCTTAGTGGAATAGATAAACACTAGATCTAGAGCATAGGAAAGTTATTCAACACTAAACCTAAATATTTAAATGATTCCCTAAGAAGGACAAATATCATCCGAGTCATTTCATTAGGAGATATTTCAATTGAAGGAACTTGAATTTAAATTTTTTATTTGCATGTTGTTTGGAGATGCCATCATTTTTATAATGAGCGAATTTACACAAATTTTCAGATTATTTCTTGTGTTAATAAAGTTTAAATTATTATTCATGATATTGTGTAGAGAGTATATTATCTTATGCTTCTAAATGTGTATGCTCCTTCTGATCCAGGTGGATATCGGTGGCCACGCATGTATTCGAACTAGCTCATCTTGGCAGATTTTCAGTTGGGTAGTTTTTTCCTAATTATCGGGTCCTGAACTTTCGAGGCCGTTTTGAGGCCCTAAAAAACATTTTTAGGGCATGCCACAATGGAACTATAGATGGAGTCAGATTTTTACGGAATAATCTGTATTCCTTAGATAGAACATTCCAACAGGCTATCATGTGCCTAAAATGGAGATCATATGCAAATGTTACGACCCCAGGAAGTTGATGTACAAACTTACCCTAACATTGCCCAGATGACTTTTGGCACTTCGTCTCCTAAGGATAGGTTTTTGGATGTCTAGGGTTTTGGAATTCATGTTTATTGTAAAAAGGATTTGAGAGCATCATTGTATTCATGTTCTTGTGAATGAGTGCATCTGTCACATCTCTTCTCAAAGATAAGTTGTCATCATTCTAGCAAGCTTGTTTTCAGTCTCCATTTTCTAGTTTCAACATATTTCTTTATTGAATAGAATCTGGTTTTATTCTACCTATGTTATTTTTCTTTGTTTCTCTTTGTTAATAATAATAATAATAATACCTATGTTATTTTTCTTTGTTTCTCTTTGTTAATAATAATAATAATAATCCATGTTAATTTAGTTATCCTCATAAAATCTGGATTAGTGGTATCAGAGTGATCTGCTCCTTTCTTAGTGCATGTCCCCAATGAGGTTAGGGTACAAAAGGTTGGGTCTCAAGCTTGTTTATATTGAGAAAAAAAGATATCACATGCTTAACTGACCTTCCATGGTGGTAGAAATGAAGGAGGATGAGACAAGAGATTCTTTCAAATTGTTGCTCGAGGAATCCCTTGCACAACAGAGGAACGTGATGATGGATAATTTTGCACAAATCCTTCGACAACTACGAACATGAAATGAATATTCCTCGAGCGGAGGCATCACCCCCTTCAAGGTACATATCAACTTTGATATCCCTATATTTGAAGGTCATATAGATGCAGATGTTGTAGATAAATGGTTGAATCTACTAGAAGGGCATTTTTTTGTTCATAACTTTTTGAATAGATAAAATATTACCTTTTCACTCCTCAAAGACATTCCCCATGTCTAATATTGGTGGGATATTTTATGTGAGCAAAGGAAACAAAGGAACCCTCATTATTTACAGTGGCACACACCTAGGAGTCCTTCAGGGATTCTATTAAGGAGCAATATTACCCTGTTGGAACTTATGATGACCTGTATATGAAATAGACCACACTAAAACACAAAAGGGACCAAGTAGTTCATGAGTTCACAAATATCTTCAATACCTTGCGCACCAACCTGGGTATAAATTGTTCTAAGCGACATCTAGTGCTCAAGTACCACGGTGGTCTCAATATATACATCTTGGCAAAAATGGATTTTTTGTACATATCATCCTTGGGCGTGACCTATCTATATGTCTTCAAAATAGAGCAGAATATTAAACAAAAGACCCCTCACATCAAAAGAAGGGAAAGGACATCCCCAATTCGCAGAACAAAGGGAAGAGAAAATATGGACAGCATGAGGGAAACCAATCTAAGCCAGAAAAAAAGTAGGATAATGGAAAGATGAAGAAAGATACTAAGAAGTGGTGTGGCTTCCATAAGATCTCCTAGAACATAAAAAATGTTGATTTTTGCTTAAATATATCATTGGTGGATGAGGTGGAAGCCTATGAATCAGATGTGGGTTTTGACTCTAATCTAGAACTAGAAAAGGGGAGATAGATCATTTATGCAGAACCTAGTGCCATCTAGAACTAGAAAAGGGGAGATAGATCATTTATGCAGAACCTAGTGCCACTGTTTATACCACCAAGATCCATCCCGTGAACCTAATGAGCCAGAGGAAGGCGGGCACCTCTTTCATTCACAGATATGGGTGAAATGAACCTCACTCCACCTCATCGTTGATAGTAGTAGCCAAATGAACCTCATCTCAATGGAGGTCGCCAAGTGGGTGTCCCTCCCAACAATGCCACATCGAAAGCCCTACACCATCAGATGGCTCTTCCAAGGAATAAATCTTCTCATCAGCCAACAATATCGCTTTTCGTACGACATCAAGCCATTCAAACATGAGGTATTATGTTATGTTGCTCCCTTTGAAGTTTGTGATGTTATTTTGGTCCAAACCTTTTTATGGAAACATCATTTTGTATATGAGTCTAGGCCTCCCAGTGTTATTATTACTTTTAACAAGAAATTGTACAGGATACAGAAGTTAGTCCCACCTAGTGTCATTTCTTTGATATTTTTCAAGAAATGTAGGAAGGTCATCTCTTAGACTGGGAATTTTTTCTTCTTCATGATTCACTCTCAAATTGAGCGAAATATTATAGTCAGATCCAAGGCCTCCACGATCGACCTCTCCACACAGAAAAATAAAGTGGATAAGGTTAGGGAAGAATACAAAGACATATTCTCCTCACTTATTTTAGTACCTATGTACTATCAGGGTAAGCATTCCATTGATCTGACCCCGGGTGCATTGCTACATAATGGACCAGTCTATTACCACTTTGTGTTAAAAAATGAGGAGATCAAATGTCAGATCCAATAATTTCTACAAAAGAGGAACATCTGAACCATCTCATTACCTTGTGGAATCCCAATCATGATTGTACAGAAGAATCATGGGACCTGATGACTCTGCATTGATTACTAGGCCCTAAATAAAATCATAGTCAAGAACTAGAATTTGATTCTCTGAATCAAAAATATCCTCGATCAGATCAAGGGGGCCACATACTTGAGTAAGATAGATCTGAAGTCTCAATACCATCAAGTACCAATGGTATTTTTGAATGGTTTGTCATGGCCTTTCATTTGAAAAATTACCCAACAACTTTCATGAGGACGATGGATGATATATTGTGGCCTCTCACCAATTTCCTTTTAGTGGTGTATCTGGATGACATCCTCATCTACAAAAATACTTGGGCAGAACACTGGTGTATCTGGATGACATCCTCATCTACAAAAATACTTGGGCAGAACACTTGCAACATATTCAATAGGTTATGCACACTCTACGGTAGAAAAAGCTATATGTCAACTTGGAAAAATTCTCTTTTGAGATGGACAGGGTCTAGTACCTAGAATACATTGTTGATTTGCATGGTGTGCATGTGGATCCAACCAAGATCTAGGTTATTCGTGACTGGCTAGCCTCAACCACACTCACTAAGATTCAGAGCTTCTTAGGCCTTGCCGGTTTCTATTGTAGGTTTGTGTTGGGATTCTCCCATATTGCATAGGCCCTTAGCCAAGTAACCATGGGTGGTGGTAAGGAAACATTTGTGTGGGGTCTGACCCAACAACAAGCGTTCGATGATTTGAAGAAACACTTGTGCTCATCCCCGGTGCTTTCATTACCTAACCTGCAACAACCCTTTGAGATCGAGACAGATGCTTCATACTATGTTGTGGGCACAGTCGTCACTCAACAAGGCCACGCATGGCCTATAATAATGAGACACTATCAGATGTCGTCCATAAGTACCCTACTTACGAAAAATAAATGTACTCCATTATGCAAGTCTGCCACCAATGGAGGCATTACATTCTCATAAAGGAGAAAGTCATCCACATTGATCATAAGCCACTATAGTTCATGCATACACAAGGAAAACTGTAGAATGACCACCTTCAGAAGTGGTCCACATATTTGCAACAATTTCACCTCAACATCAAGTATAAAACATGAAGTACCAACCAAGTCACTGATTGCCTCAACCGATCTCCAGTCGCGACACTCGCCACAATACTATATTATTGTGGCCATGAGACCTTTGTACAAACCCACCTCTATGAGACAGATCTTGACTTCGCCAACACCTACCAAATGTTGGGCGCAAACATAATTGTCACTAATTTCCATCTTCGGAACAAGCTGATGTACCATCTGGGCCATCTCTATGTTCCATCGAGCGAGCGAGCAAAGATGATTTGGGAAGCCCACTACATTCGGGTTGTAAGACACTTTGGCGTGGAAAAGACAGTGGCAGTGTTGCAGAAAAATTTCTACTGGCTGAAACTTTGACAGGATGTCAGCAAGTATTCCAGTCCTGCACTTCCTACACTATTGCAAAACCAACCACTAATAAACAAGGCATGTACACTTCTTTTCCTACTCTTGACCAACCCTGGGAATCCATTTCAATGAACTACAAGTTAGGCCTTCCCTCCACCAAGTGTGGAAATGATCGTGTTTTTTTGGTTGTTGATCTCTTTTACACGATGGAGATTCTAGTTGCCTGCAAGAAGAGCATCATAGTGGAGGCCATTGCTAAGCTCTTCTTTGAAAAAGTGTGGGTACACTTTAGGATCCCACAAACCATTATCTTAGATCAGGAAAATGGGTTCCTCAACACATTTTGGTCAAGCCTCTGGTCATTGTTGGACAACAAGCTCACCAAGTCCACTTCCTTCCACCCCCAGACGGATGGCCAAAATGAGGTCGCCAATCAGATGATCGTGCACATCTTGCACATGTAAAATTCCAAGCACCCCTGCACTTAGTATGAGAGTCTTCCCAATGTTCAATACAACTACAATAGAACCATACATAGCTCAATTGACCACAACCCCTTTCAGGTGGGGTTGGGATTTCAACCATTGGGTCCCATTGTTGTTGCACTACCCCTTGCAACCACCCTGAAGCTGACAAAGACACCTAGTTCATTGAGTGGATCCAACACATCCTCCAACAGGTTTAGGATATTTTATAGAAATCCAATGCCAAGAACAAGAAACGCCATGATCAACTTCGGTGCCACACCAGTTTCAGGTGGGAGACAAAGTTTGGTTGCACTTGTAGAAAGAATGCCTTACTGGGCCTCATCTAAATCCACATGCACTCCACTGTGGACCTTACACCATCACCAAGGTTGTGGGTGAAAATGTGTTTGAGCTCAACCTTCTCCTCTTCCTTGGATTACACCCAAAGTTCAATGTGGATCTCCTTCAACCTTATTTTCCACCATTATTGGACACCTCGAAGATAGAAGAGTAGTTGACACCAACCGAGATCAACCCTGACTACATGGATTAGGAATCCACTGATCATATCATGGACACACAGGTCAAGGGAACTCTCCAACAGAGGATCCAATTTTATTGGGTTGTCAAAGTAGGGTAACTCCCGCACAAAGGCAAGTAACTCACCCAGGGCCAAATTCAACAGAAATTTCCTCATCTGAGGGGGGCACTCAACGTAATGGAGACCATTTATTCCTAAGGGAGGAGGTTTGATCTAGGAGGATATTGGTGGCCATCCACTTTGTCCAACTAAGCAACTTACTATTTTTAGCAGTTTTTCGGTTCCCAAACTTTTGGGGCCATTTTGAGGGCCTAAACGACTTTTTTTCATGATCGGGCACCTCAAAAAATTTCAAAATCTTTCACTGAGTCCCCTAAATTAATATCCTCATCAGTACCTTTCCAATGAGCTATTATGCACCCTAAACTAAGATCGTATGCAAAAGTTACGACCCCGAGAAGTTAATGTACTAACTTACCCCAACGGGGCCCACATGACTTTTGGCGCTTCATCTCCCAAGGTTAGGTTTTTGGAATTCATATTTATTGTAAAAAGGCCTTCAAAGCCTCATTGTACTCATCTTCTTGCGAATGAGCATAGCCTTCAAATCTCTTCTCAGAGATTAGCTGCCACCATTCTAGCAAGCTGGTTTTTAGTCTGCATTTTATAGTTTTCAACATATTTCTTATTTAATAGAAGTCAAGTTTTACTATATCTTTGTTATTGTTCACTGTGTCTCTTTGTTAATTTCATAAATCTTTGGTTTGATTTTGTTCCGCTCATAAATATAGATCAATATTCAACTCAAATAAAGATAGCATAAGCAATACTAGAAACCAAAAAATCTCATGCACAATACACATATATTCTACCCATCAACTAATCTTATCATTCAAATAAATTCAAATCTTACAAGGGATCTTGTACCTGGGAAAATTTCGCAGAAAGATATACAAAAAACTATAGACAATACCTGCAAACCCTACAAAGTCTTGATCTGTTGTATGACCCCAATATTTCACATTTTCTGAGATGTATGTGCCTTTCCTTAAGAAAACCCATGTATATGCGCATGTCTCCATTGAAACCCACATACACACACTCAAAGACTATACAAAAATTTTGTACGATGTGACCTTGCTGCTATGACTTCAATTTGTTGAAAGCCACTTGCGATTGCCTCTATTCTATCTTCTCCCTAACCTGATCTCTAGATGGAAGTCCTTCTCCACCTATCCAAGATCTCCTTGAAACATAGACCTTCATGATCCAACTCTCTGAGTAAAATTCTTTCTTTTCTATATATCAATGTATCTAGTGTCTTCTCCCTCACCCCTGCCTTACTTTTATAATATTGAGTTATGAACTAACCCTAATATCCAAAGTGATTGACGGTTGAGATTACTTATCACCTCACTTGAGATCAATGGCTATTATTTAATTTAGTAATGTTAATTAAATAATTTCTTTAAATAAAACTCAACTCACTAATAAAATCACATTACTTCAATAATTCCACTTGGATGACTTCCACATGTCTAGACACTTAGACTTGTGTGGAAATACCCATTTGATGCTAAAAACATCAACACTCCCTCTTAGCGAGGAAGATATTTTTCACCACTCCAAGTTTGTCCCTGAAGAACACACAATTCCCTTTAACCAAGGGTTTGGTTAGAATGTATGCAACTTGCTCATTTGTGGAAATATACTGAAGTTTCACTGCTCCCTTCTGGATCTTATATCAGATGAAGTGATATATAATCTCAATGTGTTTGGACCTATCATGCAATACTAGATTCTCTGAGAGTTTGATACAACACTAATTATCATAGTATATCAATATAGGCTCCAAATCCTGATCAAATAAACCTATAAGTAATTTTTGAATCTAAATGGATTCACAAATAGCCATACTTGTTGTGATATACTCTACCTCTGCTGAACTAAGTTATATATAAGTCTTCTTCTTTCTAAACCATGTAATCACTAGTGATCCCAAGATTAAGAAACAACTCTAGGTGCTCTTTTTATCTACTGCACTCCCTACCCAATATAAGTCTGAATATCCTTTAAGCCTCACTCCATCACCACCAACATAGATCGATACATACTCCATTGTACCTCTCAAGTACTTGATCACATGCTTCGCTACTATCCAATGCACCTGCCTCAACTCCACCACGAATTGACTCAAGGTGTGCAAAACAAAACATATATCTGGCTTGGTATCGACCAAATACATCAAGGACCCTATTGGTTTCCTGTATATCCCGATATCCACCAAATTTGAATTTGAATTGATAACCTTTTTTAGATTGGTAATCATAAGTGTAACTATCGATCTACAATCTTCCATATTGAATCTCCTCAATATTTTTACTACTTACTTCCCTCGAAGAAGAAATATATCTTCTATTCTTTCCATACTTCTAACCCCAAGAAATAATGCATCAATTGTAATGTACCCAACCCATTAAGTACCTTCTAAGGGATGGGGTGTCAATTTTTTATTTTATTTTTCCAACTACTTCACTCTAATTAAACCTTATAAATTAATTTTACTCATCGAGAGATTTCCACCGAGTGTAACCATGCTCGATTCCACGCTCTGGATCAAAAGTTACAACCCTCCAAAGTTTTCGTCTATCCTCCAACAAGTCCACCTCAACACCACGTGTCTTCCTACCATGTGTGCCACCTGACGTGGCACAAACATAACACAGATGTGGAAGTTGATGTGGAAACTTCCACATCACTCATCGGACCCACGTCCTCTCTTGTCAAACCTCCAAACAATGTTCTTTATGGCTATCAGAACCCTCCATGTCCGAGTGATTCCACTTCAGGATACTTTGCATACTCCGACACCTGGGTCCAACAACATCCATCCTAACGGATCAAACAATCTGGGTGAACTAACAATAAATGACTACGATTTTATTGGAGCCTCCAACCTACATGGCAGCTAATGCCCCTCACACACAACCTTTGTACTTAGCCTGCAAACCCCACTATTGAATGATGACTGCCTTGTATCTTGTCTACCCTCCAATTGACGATCTAGATTAATCCTTAGAGTACTCCTATCAGAGTACTTCCTCTTCCAACATCGCATCCCACTCTGACCATCCCCTTCTGATGGATTACTGAGATATATCATTGATAGATCTAGGGCTAATGTTTAGATAGTTGTCCCCAAGGTATACCTCCGACAAGATTCCATGCTTGACCCTTCATTCCATTCACAGGATGCTATGTGTTCTCCTATGAACACACTGGCACTCCACGTAATCATGACGTCACTCCACTCTAGCATCATTTAAATGAGATCTTATGTGGTATTTGAGTTGGCACCTGGGACATGTGTCCCTACCCAATTTTTCCACCTAGATTGACACATGGCACTCAAGCCACTTCATATTTTATCCCCCAAGTGATAAAACACCCTACCACATGGAACAATTTCCACCTAACATGTGGACCATCCATGCGAACTGACATGGAATGCACATCATCATTGAGCACTTGATACATCCATCCAGGTGCTGACACTTGTTTTTATGCATTGTTGGGGTGTCTTCATCCTCTCTAGTATGACGCCACCTTCCTCCTGGCCTTGTCCTAAAGGACCACCAAGATCTACAGTGAATATTTCATCTCGACCCTATTTTATCTATGACCACAATCTCTTATTGGAGATTCTCCATCGGAGTACCTTAATCAAGGATAATCCAATGACCCTACCTCTGATGAACGATCAATATCATGTCTTGGATGATCACTGATCGATGGCCACGATTGTCCCTTGGATCCTTTCCATCTGAGTAGATTTACCACAACTACTCCGATGACCTACCTCCAATGAATGGTTGAGATCTCTCAACTAAGGCCTAACTCGCCTAACGAATCACATGCTTGATCCATTGACCAATCAACTATAACCACATTCCCACTTTACATCTTTAGTTGTCAAACCATTGTAGAATACCACTTTCCTCAAGTGGTATTTCCCCATAGTGTAGCACATGTGTCGAGTGTGGTTTCTAAACTATTCCTAGGGGCTGCACTGATCCTTTAAACACCACCACACGTTCCTTGGTGGTATTTAAATAACCATTCAATGGGTTACCTTTAAGCTAAAACCCGATCACTTTAAGTATGCACTATCAAAGTGGATCGTTGATCCTTCGTTGATCAATGATCAACATTTAATCCCTAACTCTATGGTTCCTGCACACGAGGCTTTGATCCCATGATTATAATTCATCGATGGAATAATCCAATGGCTATGGTTTCTTCTTAGACTCTACCCAATATATAGTCAATATATCCTCTCAGAGTCTTACTGTTGGAGTTCTTACACCTCAACCACTTCAATCGACTGACTTTGAATGCTTCCCTGTGATCAATGGTGATGGTCACCTAGATCCATCCTCTGATGGATCCAATGATTGCCAATGATATAATCCTTTGTGAGCTCTCATATGTGAGGTACCCCTACCAATGGTTAATATTATTTCATTGTGTCAAAATTGACGGTTGCGATTAATCCAAGGAAAAACTTGGTTTTTTCCCAGGTTAAATAGTCCAAGCCAGGACTTAGTAGATCATAAATCCTTCCCAAAATTTTCCTGAGGCCTAACAAACCTCCCAGAATTCCACAATTCTTATTTCAATCAGTTAAGGTATTCTTTCTTCATAGTTACATAGGGATATTTATCCCAATGAACGGTCCACTCCAAAGAAGAGGCATTTCCAGCCTCGAACTACTGGATTCCACTCTACTGTTGTTTGCTTAATAGATAAACTTTGCATGTGAAAATGTACAAAAACATGTAATTTACGCTTTATGATTAATACAGCAACATATATACAGTGATGGTCAAATCTGTTAGCCAATATGCTCAAGGATAATTACAGCAGTAAAAACCCATGACATAAAATAACTAATTACAACCCCTGAGCAATTCTAAAAATAAATATATCGAAGCAATTTGAGAATAACAATTATCTATAACAAGAACTCATAATAATTGCACAATAATTTTAATAAAAACATGGTAGACACTTATCTGGTATAAATAGGCCACCAAATGCATATAGAACTCTGACTTTCCTCCCAACCTTAGACTATGATTCCGATAAATTGACAAGAGGTCACCCCTGAGCTAGGATTAAACTCCAATTGGGTAAAAGGGATTCTTATTCAATACTGAGTATGATAACAATAGTAATTCTCATATTTAATTGCCAACTCCTTCTAGATATAGTATCTAGTTTCCCCACATGCTTGTCCCACCCAGGGAGTGTGCCCCATCAACTACCCCACTTCAATTTTGGGCTTCAGAAACAAGCTTGAAAGGAAGTCTCTGGGCCATGTAGCTACAATTTGAAATTTGGGAAATCAATTCCCAACAATTCTCTCACCTGGAGAGAATTCTTACG